>VOPJ01010685.1:0-66317 GCA_014673585.1 Semibalanus balanoides
GTACCAGGCCGTCAACAAAGCAATCGCAGATGCCGCGTCAGGTGCCATGATGCGGCACGTCTGGTACATGAGCATTCAACTGGTTTCACTTCCTCTCTTCAGTCATCAGGCATCGGTGAAGGAGAAGCGGGAGATGGTGGTGACTGGTGACCATGGAGGAGTCAAAGGAAGGCGAAGAGGATCCTCCGAAAAGAAGGGTGGTACTGGAAATGGCAACGATTCAAGAGACAAAGCTGGCCGACTTCTGCACCACAGCCATGACCTTCTTCGAGACGGGCAAGGATCCCGAGCGGCTTCCTTCGAATAGACCCAACAGAACGGGGAAGTCATCCATACTACATACATGGTAAGGCATTCCTGCAGTTGATCTCAGTGGTCAACGACATTGCAGAGGGAGGGGGAGGGGGTCAAACTCATGGAAGACTTCAACGCCACCCTCACTCGACAAGAGGAGCAAAAGCAGTTTTTCCTCCAAGCAGTCTCGGAACACAGACGGAGAGTTCCAAAGCCAACGACACAGTTCCTGACGAAGTAAAAGTGAGTAGAAATGCACCCCAAGTGCTACGGCCCGTACTCGGATCTCCAGCTGCGCGAGCGAGCCACGCCAATGGAGAAGGGAAATTGTGCAGAGCTCGGTTCCTCTACCACGTCAGCTGCCAGCAGCGTCACAAAGTAGCTGGGCAACCGGCGGTTTGCGGGCGTCGGCCACGCTACTAACGTCACAGCACACGTGCTGGGCTACCGCTAGCAAGGACTGACACTAGTTTTATACATGGTACGATCTATTTGTGCAGCGTCATTAGCGACAGCGTGTGGAGAAATGGTTGTCGGTTTACGTGTGTTAAAAAACCTAGTTTCGTAGCCCCCAAACTTGTGAGCCCGTGCGCGACCTTAAGTTTTTGTTCCGAGCGATTTAATAATTCATCAGATATATTATTGTATGAATACAACACAAAAATGGTCTGCGTTGTCAATAAACGGCAATTTTATTCTTCTGCAGCACCTACTATAGCAGCTATAGTGTACCAACAGTATACATAGCTAACCATAGCTATAGCTATTACCATAGCTCTAGCCATTACAGCTATAGGTGTACCATACAGCCGATATACAGCTATATATACAGCTGAGCTCCATACAGCTACAGCTATAGCTGATGTTATACAGCTACAGCTATAGCTGAGCTTATACAGCTACTGCTCTATAGCTGATATTACACAGCTTTGTCGGCGCCCAGCTGCAGTTGAACCTGCAGCGAGCTCGCCGCCCGTGCTATTGCTATAATAAATAGCCATCATCATGATCTAACAGGGGTGTCCGGCGGCTGAAGAGCATGTTTCCCGGCGTTTCGCTGGTAGTATAAATACCGCACTGGTTGGTGCTCACTGATGGAGCAAGTAGTCGGTCACGTGCCGGTAGCGGAATTTGTGTCAGCAAATCATCTGACCTTTTGACATTTCTGATAAGGGTTCAACCGTATATTAATAATACCTTGGTTTGACGCTATTCTAACCCACTCTCTGTACTAACGTTCTAAACAAGATTACTAACGCTCTTATTTATATAATAGGCGTAACCCCATACTGAACTACTCCGTTCTACAAACAAGTTGATGCAAATGCAAACACGCGCACATTGTTTGCGTGTCCCCTTAACATTTTCGGATTTAAACATTAGACCTATGGGCGCTGCAGGGAATTAATTAATTTCAGAAAGTCTCCGTCCCCCCCCCAATTTCGGGAGGTTGTGTCGCCCCTGTGCTCAAGGTCATTGCATTACAGGCCCTGAGGCTGCTAAGCAGTCGTGTATGAATTTTCGGTTTGATGTCTTTGCCCAAGATTTATTTTAACTTTTCAGTGCTACTTAAAAGGACACTGCCACCTTAACATAATATTTGAGTTGAGATAGCCATTTAGCGTGCTTGACATTGCAATTATGTATGGTATAAGTAAAAACAACCACTGAGGTCGAATCACATAGAAATTCGAGTTTGGTTTTGGCATCTGTAACATCCCCAGTCCCCAATGTATTTCAATGGGGACCCTGAGCCGATGTCGTAGTCTCTCTTTACTACATATTGATTACAGTCGACTTGTTTTACCTTCGGCCAAACATTAGTCATACCTACACTAGTCATACTTATGGCATCATTATTTTTTTCTCTCCCAAAAAATCCTTCATATGACGTCATCAGCCCAAATATTAGGACGCATTTTTCATGAAATTGAGCAATGCTTGTGAGAAACAAATGTCATAATTGTGTTCGGCAGCAATTAGTTCATATTAAGCACCACATGCAGCGTACAATTGATAAATTTTGGGAAGATGGCAGTGTCCCTTTAATGGTTGTGCTAACGCCCATCCCCTCTACCAGGTGTCATTAAATGAAGCATCATCATGTTTTTATATCACGTTTTTTACGGCACGTGTGATTGCTTTTTGCTTCTACAAGCTGATTGGTGATATCTTGGCACGTTTGAAAATGATGACACATCCATTACAAGATGTGGACTGATAAAGAAAATGCATTTTTCGTTGAGAAGTATATTTTGAAAAAATGTCTTTGGATGACACCAGACGCAAGTTCTAAAAAATAGTATAATAATACGAATAGTAATAATAATACAACAATTTATCAATATTTCCAACTATGATAGATATCTACGTACAACTTGTTGTACCTGATGACAAATCGTAGGTGTTCTCTCAAAATTGCAATGAATTTCGTAAAGTGTGTTGTGAGATAACAAGTAAAGCATATATGGCATGAAGCAGACGGAGCGAGTTATTGCATTAGTGTCCGGCAAAAGATAAACATTGTTGCTTGCTGCAATAGTAAAGGTCAACATTATGCTTGCACCTTTCTGTGACTTTTAGTTATGTTTCGCTCTGATTATCACCTTCGGAGGTGAATTGGAAGTCAAGCACGTGCTCATCCTACAGCCGGCATTGATTTTGTTAGCGATATCGATACTAGATTTATGAATAGTGTACATTTCTTTAGTTGTGTTAAATATTTTCGTGTAGCCTATACCATGCGTTAATTAATTTGCGACAAAATTATCAGTGTACCTACACCTTTGCAAAATCAGTGCAGTGAAACGGGAATTATGCCTGTAACCCATCACCTGCGCAAGCAAGCAAGCAAGATGAAGACGGAATACGCGACCTAAGCCGTGACGTCATTTGGTATATCAGCTGACGGCGTGGCATACTCAGCTGACTGCGTAGTGTTGAAGGCCATAGACACAAAACATAAGACGTGTTTCCCGTTAAATAAAGGTCAGCTTAGCATTGAGAGACCACGAAATGGATCAGACACATTTGTATCATTGTTTTCAGAGGTTTTAAGGCTAGTTTTAGGCTAACATTGCCTCGTAATTCGTGTTAGAGTGATACC
This sequence comes from Semibalanus balanoides, assembly GCA_014673585.1. Taxonomy (NCBI): domain Eukaryota; kingdom Metazoa; phylum Arthropoda; class Thecostraca; order Balanomorpha; family Balanidae; genus Semibalanus; species Semibalanus balanoides. The sequence continues at coordinate 3,401 of VOPJ01010685.1, forward strand.
TATACGTCATAATTGCCAGCAACTTTCCCGGAAGCATGGATAAGATACTTAGTGTCTGTGTTGTATTTAACCAAAGTAACGTCTGCAAATTCAAACGCTATGTGAGCAAATATTTTGTCACAAGTGCGCCAAAAGCGTAACGTACTTTTTTAGCTTAATTTCACTTCATTCTGGCAATAAGTCTGCCTTTTTGTTATTTACAAAAATAGAGCACAAATATCCTTCTATAGCGTGATGTATCTCACATAACTAGAAACTAAGCCGATTTCCGATGAATTGAGAAACAAGTTCGGCCTATGGCCTTTAACATTAAACACGCGCATTGAGCGGTTATGCCACTAACACCCACTGGAGGGGGGGGGGCACTTTAGTTGCCCCCCCCCGGAGATCTCCGAAAGTATGAGAGCTAGAACGTTCAAATTGATAGGGTAGGTAGGTGCTGTGATGATCTACATTCTCTGAAATTATTGGCTGACCTTAGCGTCAATATCTTAAAGGTCAACGAGTCATGAAGGTCAAATACGGCAAATTCAACCTTTTTGAGGATTTGACCTCTGTGACGTCAACGTCAACATGCAATGGGTCTGAAATTCCGTTTTGGGATGAAGATCGACAAACTGGCTACCAAATGGCGTGTGAATCGTCCCGATTCTGACTGTTTGTTCCGAAGATATCGCTTCGCCCGAAGCCCGATTCTGACCCCATTTTTGGAATTCAAATCCATATAACTCAAAAATTTACCGGACCGTTTCGATTTTTTTACGTCAAACGATCCGCTATTGTGCTATGCGTAAATGTCGCTTTAAACATACTGCGCTGCGCCGCATTCGTTTTAGATATTCACGAAAAACATGGACCGGGGGCACAAAGTGCCCCCCTCCAGTGCAGCGTGTTAAAGTCGTCAGCTGAGTATGCCACGCTGTTTTTATGACGTCCATTTAGGTCGCGTATGGCCATCTGTAGGACTACGTTCTTCGAACGCTTCGCCATTCTCACTCACTCACGTCTGATGACGTTTTAGTGACCGTAATTTCTGCCATTTTTTGGCGGGAAAATACCTATGTATTGAAAATTGTTTGAAGCCAAACCTGCAAAATAAAAATCAAACAAGTACGGAAATTGCATTATCCGTAAAATGGCTTATCTCGATTTCTCGAAAATTGATTTTTTTTACTTGAAACAACAAAACCAACATTGTTTTGAAAATCTCCATCAAAGAATTATACTTGAGTCTTTTAAAAAGCTGGATTAAAATATATTAAAGAGCCATTGTATGCACGATATTAAAAACAATATTGTGAAGCAATAACTTAATTTTTGACTGACTTATGGCTCCCTAAATACGAGTAGAGAATTACGTTTGTTTTTTGTTTTGTTTTGTGATACAAAAAAACGTTTTAGAGACTTTGAATGGCAAGGCATAACGAACAATCGGGTATTTCCTTTTTTGCCATTTTGTTCTGCATCGAATGGTGCTTGTAGTAAAGCCACACGGCGTCAAATGTGTGAACAGTGGATCCAAATGTGATGGTACTTCATTTAACGACGCTTTGTATATAACTTTGTTTCGTACCCCCTTCCCCCCCCTCTCAAGCGTATCCGTAAATCCGAACGCTTCCCTAAAGATACAGCCAGTGCGGCTTGTTAATTGGCCGGTTAGGGAATGGCATGAGTACACTATTGATGTTATGATGGACCAAGTGGTATACTCACAGTAAAGCGCCCGTAGTTGGCGATACACGAGCGAGCGCAAAGGAAATGTAAGATGAGTTTCAATTCAACTCGGAGCAAGTAGTTTCTCAGATACAAAAAGGTTTCGAGTGCGACACCCATCCCTGACTTGTGAAAAAGTCGGGGCTATAAAATACCTACCACTCACCAATTTGAACACAATCGATTCCAGCCGTGTCCTGAGATATAACTAGTGCGTGTGCACGTGCGCATGTGCAGACCCCCGCCACCCCTGACTTGTGAAAAGCGGGGCTGAGAGGTCCTATCCACTCACCGATTTGAACAAACAATCCGGTCAGACGTTCTGAGAAATATAATAGGGGCTGTGCAATAGGTTCACATGGCTGCACTTTTCCTTGGCCAAGGCCGCCCGCCATGGCATCTCAGCCACAGCCAGCATAGCCACTCCCAAATGTAATGCGCTGGCCGTTGGCCAGCCGTGAGGATTTTCGTAATTTATATATTATGTGCTTTATTTCTATTCTACTGTTATGGCAACATGCCAGGTTTGTTTTAACCACGCATGGTTGAAAGATTGATGCAAAACAAAAATCCCAGGTAGACTATGCAGCCACAGCCGTAGCCACAGCCGTGATCTAGAGATTTTCCAGTCCGGCCCACCCCATTAGCCATGGGTATAGCCACCCCATGTAGAACTATAGTGTGCAAGTGCGCACGTGCAGAGGCACACTACCCTTGACAAATGGAAAAGCGGCGGCTGAGGGTTCCTTAACACGCGCACTGGAGAGGGGTATGCCACTAACACGCACTGGAAGGGGGGGGCACTTTAGTGCCCCCCGTAAGATCTCAGAAAGTATGAGAGCTAGAACGTTCAACCTTACAGGGTAGGTAGGTGCTGTGATGATCTAAATTCTCTGAAATTTTGTTGACCTTAGGTCAATATCTTAAAGGTCAAACAAGGTCATGAAGGTCAAATCGGGCCAAATGTCACCTTTTTAAGGATTTGACCTCTCTGACGTAACAGGTCAACTGCAATGTGTCTGACCCGAGACCAATAATTTATTATAATGTGGGCAGTTCATTTTCGAACAGGTATGAAAAAACGGCGGCGCGCAGCGCCGCCGTTTTTTCGCTATCGTCGATTCGAAAACAGGAGTGGTGGGCGGATTTAGCCCCCCCCCCCTCCAGGGCGCGTGTTAAGGAAAAAAGTTCACCTGCAACATGGAGTATTGACCAGAAATAGCATCTGGATAGATAGTACAGCATAGTGCATGCAAAAGTGAACTTTATGCCTTTATAAGGAAATCAATCACATGTATTGTGCTATAGTTATGTTATATATACAAAATGTTGATATTAGGTGAGCAACAGTAATATTTTTCTAGAAGGCCCCAGAAATAAAATGCAGTCACAGCGTCATCTATTCTTTGCAATTGCGAAGACTAGTGCCATCTATTGCCGACAATATCCAGTCATATGCAGCCATGCCATATTCTAGTATATTATGCTGGACCTGGTTGTTGATTTTATTTGTTATGCGTTTTTTAGTCTGCGTGAGAGATTTGGTTAGTTTGCCAGAGTTCTCCATCTCCGTGAGATATTTGGTTAGTTTGTCAGAGTTATCCGTCTCCGTGAGAGATGTTGTTAGTTTGTCAGAGTCTCCATCTCGCGTGAGATGTTGGGGGTATAGTTTGTCAGACTTCCCATCTCGTGAGTATTTGGTTAGTTTGTCAGACTTCTCCATTCTCCGTGAGAGAATTTGGTTAGTTGTCAGACTTTCTCCATCTCCGTGAGAGATGTTTGTTAGTTTTCAGAGTTAATCCGTCGCCGTGAGAATGTTGTTAGTTTATCGAGTTCTCCGGCTGAGCTGCTGCCTACCTGCCAGTCATCCAGGAGTGACGAATGAACGAAGAAGTTGGTGACGGAGCTGACGAAGTTGAGGCCGTATCCGCTGACAGTAGATAGACAAGCCAACAGCAGCAGCAGCAGCAGGCTGGTCCTCATGTTCACAGCTGGTGAAGTCTCCTCAGGTCACGGCAGGTCACGGTAGGTCACGGTAGTTCACCTCAGGTCTCTTCAGGTCACCACAGGTCTCCTCTGAACTCCTCAGGCCACGGCAGGTCTCCTCAGATTTCCCAGGTCACAACAGAAGTCAGGAGCTCAGTCCGCGCACTCCACTCAAGGAAAGAACACCGCAAGGGTAGCCAGCACAGGGAACTGATGTCTGCTCTTCTGAGTTTTCGCGCCTGAGCTTCACCAGCTGAATGCTGACTTGAGAGACGAGCCGACAGACGAGCCGACAGACGAGCCGAGAGACGAGCCGACAGACGAGCCGACCTGAGAGCAGACGACAGCCTGACTGACGACTGGCGGCGACAACCTGACGACTGACGACGACAGACTGACGACTGACGACGACAGACTGACGACTGGCGTCCCCGGGAGAGACGACGACAGACTGACGACTGGCGTCCCCGGGAGAGCTGGCAGCAGCGTCGGCAGAAGTGTGAGATAGCAGTCGGCAGAAGTGCGAGATAGCAGTCGGCAGAGATGTGAGATAGCAGGGTTACTAGTCGGTAGGCGCCACACGTCTGGCACGTTATGGAGTAGGCTGACAGTGTGACTGTGCGTGACACGGAGACAGATCGGGAGACGAGTCTGTCCGACGGAGCCGAGCGGCAGAAGCTTTCTGAGCCTCCAGCGCGGTCTGAGCCGAGACGAAGCTGTTCCAAGGTGTGCAGATGGTTTCTATAGTTGGTCCCCTGTGGGTTCCATTTCCATAGCTGTGACACGCCTGTGGAGGGTAGGTGGGCCTCCACCCAGCGACGGTTGACGATTGAGTGTCTTCTGTCCCTGTCTGGACAGGATCACCGTGACTTGCGACTTTTACATATGTATTTACGTAAGAGGTAGAGTAGAACACACTATGCATTTATTCCAGGGATATTATAATGACGTCGAAGAGAACAGGGTATGTTACTTCGGGATGTGTTATATCTATTGATAATGTCACTGCATTGCATTATGTATTAAATCGCCGTGGAACGATACATTACAACTCCCGACATTAACTATTATTCGGTTCAAGCATGATGATATCGTTTAAACTGGATAGAATTGCCCTGCTTAGCGAAGCGTGCATTGATTCCGGTTAAACTTAAGAGTGTTGCATACATGAATGAATTTGTGACCGGCTATTCGTGTGGTAACAAAATACCATTCTGAACATTGCGGATTCATCGTCTGCATTGTATATTTGCGATTTTACAGTACTCATTGTCTTCGAACTTTAGTGCCGAGGAGTTAAAGGCGTCTTGTCTTGACAGGAGTTAATAGCCCATCAGCGGTGTTTGTCATGGATCGGGTGCAAGGACCATCATGGGTTGGGTGCACCCATGGGTGCCCAGTGCCCACTGCCTAGTCAATTCTTCCGATTGTCTGGGTTGGGTATGCATTTTTTTTACTTTTCATGGGTACTGGGTGGGCCATGGGTTGTGGACAATTTTGGAATTAATGTCGCTAAGCCGTTCTTTTTTACTTGACAACCAGATGTTTAACCAGGTAAATACGTTTTGTAAATGATATAGGGACACTTAAATTCTATACACTTTGGCAATTTTATGACAACAATAAATCGTGGTAAGTAATAGGGTAGTAAGATTTTTAAATAATGTCTGATCCTAAGTCTGATCCAATATGATAATGTTGACCGCAAAGTGTTCGAAAAGTCCAAGTCATCAGCAACACACAGGTGTCCTGATTATTTTTCTCGTTAAACGGGACACTGTCGCACTCAAAGTAAAATTTGATATGTTAAAAGAACAGGAGCCGAATTTGCATAAGTCACCGATTACAGTCCGTTTTTTTGACATTCGCGCGCCAGTGCGCCCAATATCGCCGTTCAAAGTTCAATTTTCTTCCACCAATGAGGTTTGAACGAGCGCCACCACTACGTACCAAGATCAATTAATTGCAGATTGTGCAATATGGGAAATTAGTGAATTTTTTTGCTGCAGCATCTACCCCAAATTTTAATGTCAGAAGACATTTCATGTCTTATTATGTCCTGATTTAAGCTCAATAATAGTCATGAAGGAACATTTGTTACGGTGAAGGATAAGATTTGCTCCGATTTTTTTTTTTACTTTCAACGAAGTGATTTTGATCTTCTCAGCATTTGATGAAAGTTTTTTCGCGAAGTTTTCCTTATGATTGGTGCCTCTGAATTCCGGAGATACCAAATCGGAAAAGAGTCCTGTTTCACAGCTTTCCATGGCAACGACTCAAATGCTGCAGAACGGTAGATTCAGTTAAAGGAACCACAATGGTGATAAGCGCAGTTCGGCGTTCTCATCCATTGCAATAGCGTCAGCTGACGGTTGAGTCAGTTGATATCCCTTCTTCTGTGATTCAGTTAACTTTGAGCAAACGCTTCATATACGTTAGTGGTGTGTATAAATCGTAAACAGTTTTTAGATTCTTAAAAGTAATGGGAATTATTATTTGTTTTTTTGTTATTTGCGCTTTTTGGATAAGAGTTTTAATGGCAATTAAAAAAATCATAAGTGTCCTAGCTCTTGTTTACACGCCTGTTTTTGCGATATCATCCGGAAGAGGCAGTGTCCCTTTAATAGTATGAAAGTCAACATGCTAGGAATGGTTTGCAAATTTAGTGAAAATAATTATCTGCCTTATCTGAATGGGCCCCAATGGGCATGGGTCTCAATATTATGAAATCGAATGGGTCTGGTCAGGGTCTGGGCTTGGTGTTCATGGGCTTCGACTGGGCTGGGCTTGGGGTTTAGGCACCCATGATAGTCACTGATCGGGTGCACCAATGGGTGCCCAATCAATGCTTCCGATTTCCTGGGTTGGTGATGAATTTGTAGACCTTTCATGGGTGCTGGGTAAACATAGATAAGGCAATTGTGGAGTGATATCGCTCAGCAATTTTCTGTTACTTAGCAACCAGATGTTTAACCAGGCAAATGTGTTAATACATGCTATAGGACAATTAAACAATACACTTTGACAATGACAGGAGAACAATGAACTATGGTAAGTAATAGCTTTTTTTTTAAATCATGTCAGAACCAAAGTCTGATCCAATGTGACAATGTTGACTGAAAAGTGTTTGATGAGTCGAAGAGTCTGAATTTATTTTTGTAACATTCTATGCCGTGGCAATAAGTGATGTTTTACAAAGTTTCATGTTTACAATAACACACGTCATTTATGTTTCAATAAGGGCCTATTTTTGAATGTTAACTGGGGGATTTGTCCCCGCAGTGCCTTGAAATCCTCGCAAATCGACGGTAAACCAGACGAACGCATTGAAACTGTCCCTGAAGACTCCGACACCCCAATCAGGCCCCCGTCAACAACATTTCGCTGAAGAACCAGAGCAAAAATTCACCCTAACTCGAAGCCTATAGATTCGCCAGTGAAAATCCGCGCAGTGAAAATTCCTTAGAGAAGGCCTCAAGGATAATTATTGCATTTTTTGAAAATAATCACATGCTTAATCTGAATGGGCCGGGCCGCAAATTTCACAAGCCTTGCGACCATTCGCACCAATTTATTTAATTGGTCGAATTCCCTTGGATATGACGTCACAGTGACGTTACAGTCTCCCACGTACTGCGCAGGCTTGGAGACAACACGTTTATTTCAGTAAGAAGCAAACCATCAAGTTCATTGCATGTAACGAGAGTTTGTGATTTACGTTGGATCGTCGTTAAATACAACGTATAGTCCGTTTGAGTTCTGGAGACGTTGAGCGCCAGCGTTTTAGTTACTGCGCGTTGTTGTTCTCTGAGAAGTGCTGCCAACGGTTTGATTTGTTTCGGATTGGGAACGGCACTGCATCGTTTGTGTCGATTATTGATTCAAACTGTTATGAGCATCTAATGGCGAGCCTCGACACCTGTACTCGTAGATACAGGTCTTGTAAAGGCGGCAGTAGAGCGGTCTGTGCAGCCAGATCTTCACGGGCTCATTGTCGGTTACTAGTCGCAACCGTATATCTGTGCCTAGTTTTGACATTCTTGCTTACGACAATCCCTTTTTGTTGAGTGCCCCAGTGTTTGTCCAGTTTGTTTTTGAACTGGCTGGTCGTCACATATTGTCATATCGTCACATATTGTCATATCGTCTTTGTCGTCACATATTGTATTATCACTCCGTCAGACAGCGAGTTCCAGCTGTTAACTGCTCTGAGCATCAGATAGTTACGTCTTGCCCTCGTGTGCGCTCGGACACGAAATAGAAAACTAAATCTGATCTATAAACGCGTTTTCTGCTTTCTAACCACAGTTTTGACTCAAATGATGACGTTTTTTATCAGTAATGACCTAAGTTAAGGAATCAAGCTTTCGTTGTTACCTACAACATTTTCATGATAACAGATTTTCATTTGATAATTTATTTTATCATTCACATCATCATTTATTTCATAATCATGGCATCTACCACCGTCTCATATATAAACAGTTGTGACTCGTGTCAAATGAACTGACTTTCTCGTTTCATGGAATTTCTGGGACTGGGTGTAAAATAACGTAAGAACCGAATGAAAATCGGAATATCCCATAGCATGGTGTACCTATTGCCCATCACGTACCTCTACTGTGACAACCTGCAACTCGGTATTTAAAATTCAACGGCCTTACCTTCTAATATTATGGATGCCATCGAAGTAAATAAGGGGCGCAACCACGTCCCAAAAAGTGGTACGGACACATTACCGTTGGGGGCGCCATCGACCAGGGGGCGCCATCGTCAAAAAAGCAATATCACAAATGTGTCAATTTGTATATGTAGGTAGTTGTATGTATAAATTATAATATATACCTGTAATCTACTGTAGTACTGAACAAATAATGCCTCCATCCCCATAATCAAAATGCGATCAATAATATGCTTCAATTGAATCGGGCAGAGCTGCGGCGAGCAGTGCAGTGACACACCGTTCGACGGCCGGCCCAGCGCGCGTGCAGGCCGGCGTCAAGTCGACCACATGGAGGGGGTGAAGTCNCTGACCGCCATATGGTATACGTGTGCTCGGACTCAAAATATAATAATAATAAACAAAAATGTGCTCCCTCGTGTGCGCTCGGACACGAAATATAAAACTAAGGCTAATCTATTAATGCGTTTTCTGCTTTCTAACCACAGTTGTGACACGTGTCAACTGAACTGACTTGCTCGTTTCATGTAATCTCTGAGACTGGGTGTAAAATAACGTATGAACCGAATTAAAATCGGAATATCCCATAGCATAGTGTACCTATTGCCCATCACGTACCTCTATTGTGATAACCTGCAACTCTGTATTTAAAATTCGACGGCCTTACATTCTAATATTACGGATGCCATCGAAATAAATATGTAATATCGAAATATTTAGAAAAATTATATAACACTTGCTATTTTGGTCGCAAATACAACGTAGTCCGCAATCAAGTAGGTATTAACAGTGGCGGATCTACGGTTGGGCATAATGGGCTGCCCCAAAACAACTGCCCTGCCCCCTGCCTGCCCCCCACCCCACCCCAACAACTGCCCCCCACCCCAAAACAACCCGATGAATCGCCCAGAAAAATGATACATTTCATGATGTAGAAGGAAATATAAGCAAAACGAGAATAAACGGGCTGTTTCATATGGTGTACAGTGTACATTACTGGGCCGCGACAATAAGCAAGGCGATCGCTGTGCAGTGCGTGTTGGCATGTTGCACTCAGTGTACAGTGTACACTGAGTGCAACACGGTAACCGGACAAAAAGTCGAAAGTCAAAAAGTCAAAGGACAAAAAGTCAAATGTGAAAAAGTCAAAGGACAAAAAGTCAAATCGGCTAAAAGTAAAATGGCAAAAAGTCAAAACGGCAAAAAGTCAAACGGTTAAAAAGTCAAATGTCAAAAAGTCAAAAAGCAAAAAGTCATAAAGCAAAAAGTCAAAAAGCAAAAAGTAAAACATGCAAGAAGTCAAAAAGGATAAAAGTCCAATGCAAAAAGTCAAACAAGCAAAAATTCAAAAAGACGAAAAGTCAAATCCAAAAATTCAAAGGGATAAAAGTCAACTGGAAAAATTCAAACAGGCATAAATTCATAATGGAAAAAATGCAAAATGGCTAAAAGTCAAATGCGGCAAAAACTAAAATGCAAAAAGTCAAATCGGCTGAAAGTCAAAGGACAAAAAGTCAAATCGGCTTAAAGTAAAACGCAAAAAAAAACGTTTTCACGATGGGTTATTTTGCGCGAAATGTTATAAAACATTTGAAAATGTTTTAAAATGTTTCAGTAGCAGCCTGCTCTTCAACGATGGACAAATTTGCGATAAATGTTTTGACCCTCGCTCTACGGTGCCATAGGGCGAGGGTTAAAACATTTTTTTAGCAAATTAGTCGGTAGTCCATCGTGAAAGCGGCTACAACTAAAATATTTCAAAAACATTTTACAATGTTTTGAAACATTTGGCGCAAAATAAGCCATCGTGAAAACGGCTAAAAATAGCTGATTCACGGTCAGAGGCGAAGCCAGAGAGGAGGGGGGCAAGGGGACCCCCCCCCCCTTATGGGTCACAGGGGGCCCACCGAGATTCGCACAGATACCATTTGCACTAGCTATACCTACTAGTAAAGCATGCATGGCATGAAGCAGACTGAGCGAGTTATTGCATCAGTGCAATGAAACCTGCACTGATGCAATAACTTATACCTGAAACCCATCACCGCACGCAAGCAAGCAAGAAATATCATGCAGACGGATTTCGGCCCTGTGTCTCTGTGTCTCTGTGTCTCTGTGTCTCTGTGTCTCTGTGTCTCTGTGTTCTGTGTCCTGTGTCTCTGTTGTCTCTGTGTCTTCATGTGTCTCTGTGTCTCTGTGTCTCTGTGTCTCCTTTGTCTCTTTTGTCTCTTTGTCTCTTTGTCTCTTTAGTCTCTTTGTCTCTGTGTCTCTTTGTCTCGTTTGTCTTTGTCTCTGTAACTCAATATTTCTCAATCTTTCGGTATCTGTCTCAATATCATTCTCTCTCATGCAGGGGCGCCTTTTTTAACTTACTGGGGGATCCAATGCTAACTTTATAGATTATATTTCCATTTTTACCATACAACGCCATGGGCCCAATGCTAAATTTGAAATTATTGCGGGGGACTGGGGCCCCCAAAAGCATACAAATCGACGCCGGAACTCTAATGCAGTGGTCCCCAGCCTTCCCGACGCAATTACCCCTTTTCAGCAGAGTAGGACATTACCCCACCCTTCAAAATTTATACTGGTTATCAAAAATAGCGTTGTTCCCCAATGTGTTAGACGTTGGTTGCTCCTGTTTAAACATTTCCATTGTAACGTCGCAACTCGCAATGAAAACAAATATTGAGAGCGCAGTGCGCACATATATTTATTCCCTTTTCTTCGCCAATTTCTCAGTTCTGGGCTTCGTTGCCGACAAGGCGCACCGAAAAATTATATTTGTTAGCCGAGGGCTGCACCAAAGCTGTCTTAGCGTAATTACAAGCGAGCGCGAAGTGCTCGCTTCTCTTTACGTGGTTTATGGGGAAAATCTGATTATAAGCGACCCGGCCAGACCCAACCAGACCCAACCCGTGGCGACGCTTTTGAGCTAATATCTTTGCAACCGCACGTCCAATTGACAAGTGGGCTTCTTTGCGGAGTAGCCCCATCCGACCAATCCTGTTTTTACCAGTGCCGATTCATGTGGGTGGCTACCACTGCGCGTGGCGCGTGCCGCGTGAGGGGTGTTAAAAGGTGTTTTGTCGCAAAAACTCCGCAACGGCTGGGCTAATTGTGTTTGAATTTGGTGTGTGGTTAGGGACCCCTCAGCATGGGTCAGAGGCGGATCCAGGGGGGGCAAAATGGGAAATCACCCCTCCCAAGCAAAAAGTCGGTAGGCAAAAGTATGTTTTTGACCCCCCCAAAGTCGGAGAAAAAGTTTCAATTTTTGGCTTTCCAAAATGCATTTTAGCTGTTTTAGCAACATTTATTTAAAACGGTATACTATGCACTGCTGCAAATTGCAATTAACAAGTGATTAATCGATTCGACGCAACGATTTTGTGATTTTTCTTAATGTCCACAAAATATATGCATTTGTTAAAGAATCACTATTAAAAAAACGGGATATGTATTGGAGAACCTGGTAAATACGATGCCAAACCCGAATTCAAAAGCAATGGGTCCCTAGCCAGCACAGAGGGCTTCTGGGAAGGTCACATGGGCCCCTTGGAAAGGACGGAGGGGCCCCCGGGCAGGTCGTAGGGGCCTCTGAGCGGGTCGGAGGGGCCCCTGAGCATGTCGGTAGGGCGAAAAAGCAGCCAGCGCAGTTTCTTACCAGGTCGAAAGGGCGTCTGAGAAGGCTACAAGACCCTAGCCAGACCAAGAGGGCCCCTGATAAGTTCAAAAGGGCCTGTGCAGGTCAGAAGTGGCCCTCTGACCAGGAAAAAAGGGCCCCTGAGCGGGTAGAAGGGCCCATGAACATGCCAAATGGGTCCCTCGCCAGCACGAGGGAGCAGACCTTTTCATCCGTTCTACTGGTCCCTTCCAACGCTCGGGAATGGGCCCTCTCGAGGCGCCCCCTCCCCTGGGCGAAAGCCTGGCTACGTGCTTGGTAGAGACCCTTTTGAGGTGCAGTCCCCGGACGAGTTTCTGGTTACGTGCCTGGTTTATGGGCCTCTTTGGAGATCCTGAGGTCCTGGTCCAATCCAGCTCATCAAAAGTTGAAGAAAAAAATGTGCGTCATAAAATAAAGTGGCCGAAATCCGTAGAGTTGTTCATATCCATTTCTTAAGGAGGCCCTTTAAACGTTCTCAATTTAACATTTTAGAACGTGCTTTAGATTTGTCTCATTGAGTGCTTTCGATTGCCGCATTGCGCGTCCCGCTGAGATGATTGCTTCGGAAGATAACCAGGGGGTGTTTAACGCCCCCTCCCCCCCAGTCAATGGTGCCGGAGCAGACCGCAGTCAATGCCGGGTTTATCAGCGTAAGGGAGCTTTAAGGGGTGTTTAACGCCCCCTCCCCCAGTCAATGGTGCCGGAGCGGACCGCAGTCAATGCCGGGTTTATCAGCGTAAGGGAGCTTGCGTTAATCTGCCATTGACTAGGGGAGCAAATATTTCCCCCCATGACGAACTTTCGTGCTATCAACGTGAAACTTCCGATGCCTCCTTTCACAACAAATTGACATCTTCAGTGCAAAAATGAAGCAATTTCGTCGAAATTAAGTGATCAAATTTAGTGACGTCACTACACAACACCAATTACAAATCTCAGCAAACCTTTAATTGGATAAAACCAAGGATATACTGACATGATGATACAGACTTAAAATGTGTCGTTAATTTAAGAGGTAAGAGGCAGCCTTATCTTAGCTGTTCTATGGAAAGTCCTCACGCATGCTATTGCTGCCACTTTTACGTCTCAGACGCGCTTATTCTGATGCCCTTCCTTGAAGCTTACGGCTCGGTAATGATGTACAGTAGCGTGTTCTTTACAGATACAGATGCATGTATTAGGACCCTCCATAGTATGGATTTTGTGGTATCCACGTCGTTATACAAATGAAAATACGCGCGCAAAAAAAAAAACGAAATACAACACACAATGATGATAAAAATACAGTTGTTAAACACGGTGGCAAAGAGTGGCAACTCCTGCTTGACTATCGCCTAGCTCTGGTTGTTAAGGCGTTCCCATGGCCTCGGCGGCTCGGTACGGCAAAGCTGCGCCTTGGCGAACTCCTTCCGGCACTTTCCCGGGGCAGTTGAGCTGGCCGCCTCACTGGCGCGCGTGTGGGGACGGACCACGTCGGCCCGCCTCACCATTCGAAGCGGCTGCACAGCAAGTTGGTGATCATTGCGCAGCAGTACAAGAGTCAGTGACTACCGGGGGACTAAGTGATCAAGACGTAGTGCTGACCTGTGACCACTATCTGATCCCGGCCGTTTGCAGTTTATGATAGTTTCCACTTGGTGATCATTGCCGGACATTAATGTCAAATGTATTGATTTGTCCCGTGACCCGTCTGAAGAGCGGCAATGGTCGCCAGTCAATAGAGTGGCACTATATCAATAGATGTCAGCGAGGACGATCAATATCACCCCCCCCCATGCCCCACGCTGTCCGCCCCTCGCTGGTGACCACACCGTCTCTCCTTTTACCCCCAGGTGGTGCAGCGCGTTTCTCAGCGCGTTCCGGCTCCTCCCCTGGCGTCCGCGGCGGACGCAGCCCGGCCGGCCGCAGTCATGCGGCTTAGCCGAGGCCTGCTCAGGTTCAGCCTGGTGCTCAACGCTTGTCTACTGTTCTCCTATAGCGTCTGGTACCTACATAAGTCAGACGTCCTGTCGCTGGCGCCAGAGCCGGCTGCTGAAGCCGCCCTGATGACAGTCACTACTGTGGCGTCAGTGGCGGCGGCGGCGGCGGTGGCAGCGGAGACAGCGCAGGACGTCGCTAACGAAACGACGGCGGCGCCTCCCGGGCCGAACTGCGCCGTACGGGATCTGCGGGGGTGTCGCAACGTGAAGCCGCTCCAGTACAGCACCATGCGAGGTACCCGCTACTGGGTCATGCACAATTTCCTCGCGGGCGATCGCCGCTTCGCATGCGACGAGACGGTGACGTACACGACGCACGGCGACTTCACGTTCCTAGACAACCTGGCGCCGCTCGTGCGTCGCTGGCTCGGTCCCGTGTCGTTCGGATTGTACGCGCCGGCCGACGACTTCGTGCCTTCGTTAGAGGCAATGGCGTTCCTGCGGAAGTGCGACGACCCGCTGATCAAACAGCTGGTCACCTTCCACGTCATCTTCGACGTGGACAAGGTGCCGTTGAACGTGACGGACGCGGCGCGGCTGCTGGCGCGGACGCCGGACTGCTCTCAGCCGCCACCCTGGACCAATCACTCCTCCTACCGCAAGACCAAGCGGCTGACGTACCCGGTGAATGTGGCGCGCAACGTGGCGCGCGAGACGGTCATGACACACTTTGTGCTGCCGTCTGATGTCGAGTTGTACCCGAGCCACGCGCTGGCCGAGCAGTTCGTGGCCATGGTGCGTCGCAGCGCGCCGGTTCTGTGCCAGCCGAGCCCACGGGTCTACGTCCTCAGCATCTTCGAGGTGGCGGCCAACCACACGCCGCCGCTGCGGAAGGACCAGCTGACGGACATGCTGAAGAACGGCACTGCCATCCCTTTTCACCAGCGCATGTGCCCGCATTGCCACCAGATTCCGAAGGCCAAGGAATGGACGTTCTCGAAGGAGACCCAGCAGCTGGACGTGTTCCACGTGGCCAAGCGGCACGCGCCGTTCGAGAGGTGGGAGCCCATCTTCATCTGCACAAACGAGGTGCCCAGCTATGACGAGCGGCTCACCTGGGAGGGCAAGATGGATAAGATGGGACAGGTGAGAGATTGGGGAGGCTGGTGGAGCCGACGCCGGCTGTCGGGGGATAAGATGGGACAGGTGAGAGATTGGCGAGGCTGGTGAAGCCGACGCCGGCTGTCGGGAAGGGAGAGGGAGGAGCGAGAGGGAAAGATAAAGAGGAGAGGAACAAAAAGAGGGGTGTGGGAGGCGAGAGATGACAGAGGGAGGGAGGCATCGAAGGGGACAGAGGGAGGGAGCTTGGAGAGGGGCATCGAAGGGGCGGTCGACCGCGCATGTCTTCGTTATTTGTGTTTCATCGACAGCATCTTGGTTGTTACATTATGCTCATTTATCAACTTCCTTTGCCTTAAAATGATAAACCAAAACTCACCGGTTAATGATTTATGCCTGGCATTCCAAACCATATAATATTGTATAGCCAGAGCCCCTGATAGCTTGAGCTTCACTCAATATTCTAAGCTTTTATTCATGATAAGTTGTTTTATCATATCCAAGTCGGTACCTCTCATTTCGGCGAGTGAAACATGCATTCATTGTGACGGTTGTGCACCAACCCGCTAATTAAGACATCTTATCACGGATAAATTGTGCAACTTATTGTATACGCAAACATTGCCTTACTCCATACTCGTGGTCTGCCGGGGAGGCACACCGCTCTGCGTGCCCCTCGTCGCCAGAACCAGCACCATCAATTGACTTTTTGTCCCGGGGTTATACAGCCGTGACGTTTTTGCTGTGTGACGGCCCGGGCGGCAGTGAAGGCTGGTGGTAGCACGACTGGGGAGGGGAGGGGATGGAAGGGAGTATATGAGGGCGACAGCGAGTTACTGCACACTTTCCTAACCCCAGGCCAGTGCAATGCATGCATATGTGCTGTCGTGATCAGAGAAATTCCAGATGTGCTCATTTGAGACGTGCAGTCACGTATGTACAGATCGGTCTATTATGTATCTTCCCCTTTTTAGTTTTTAAAACTAATCTAATTTCACTTCTGTGTACAATAGTGTACATGAAGGACTGATACAAGGGAATATGTGGCACCTATCCTAGGTAGGTACCACATGTTCCCTTAAATCAGTCCTTCATGTACACAGTAGTGAAATTAGATGAGTTTTAAAAACTGAAAAAGGGAAGATACATAATAGACCGACTGTACATACATACATACATACATACATATGTTCTGTCCACTTCTTCGACACCACCCGATATCGATGCGCCCGGCGAATAAATCCTTCGTGAAAACGGCTAGTAGCAGTCCTTTCACGGTACTATTAGAATAAACCCTTAATTTATCTGGGGCGATGTTTGTTTTCGTCTGCCGGAAGCTAGCTTTGAAAGCATACTTAAAAAGCCTTGTCTAAGCGCTCCCGTTTAATTCATGTCAACATTTGCCATCGGTGCTGTCATTCGGTGCTGCATGCAATGAAATATAATGAAACTATGCATGCCCTCGCCCCTGATACCGGGGGCGAGGGCTATAATAATTGCATTGGATTCCACTGCGTGCAGCACCGACGGACAGAGGCATAGACAGAGGTGGTGTCGGTGAAGTGGACTCTGAACATATGTAAGTGACTGCACAATTACATGCATAGGCGATGGTGTTATCTAATTTATCCGGTTGCGGCGCCCTTAAGCCCTAATCATCATCATCATCATCATCATCACCACCACCATCATCATCATCATCATCATCATCATCATCATCATCATCATCATCATCATCATCATCGCATCATCATCCATCATCATCATCATCAATCATCATGCAATCATCGATCATCATCATCATCATCAAATCATCATGCATCATCATGGCATCTAATGTATCCGCTTAGAGCAGGGGGTGCGGCAACCTCCGGCCCGCGGCCAGATCCGGCCCGCGAAACGGCTGACGTCCGCCCGCGGCTGGTATCGCAACTTTACATTGTATTCCGGCCCGCGGTGCCTTCAGAAAATCGAAAATAGTTTTAACAAAAAAGTATGTGTGCATTCGTGATGTTTTTATTCTCACTTTGCATGCTGGCACAAATTTTAAGCCTCGTTTGAAGTCAAATAGTTTGGGGCCACTGGTCGGCTAATGAAGTTGAGACGTGCTTTCATTCCTTTTTAAGATAGCTATTTTTGCCTGCTGGCGCAGTCTGTCTAAGAAGGTATACATATTCGCACCATGTGACATATGTTACGCAAAACATCTCAGCTGTTAGGAGCAACTTGTAAAAATGCAAATTAATTACGCTGTCATATTTACCAAAATGTGACACGTGCATTGCCGTTCAATTGTATCGATTTATCCCCGGCCGCGGCCCGCCGACTGCTTCCAGATCTCTCATCCGGCTCGCGCCCTAAAAAGGTTGCCGGCCCCTGCCTTAGAGTGACGAGATGTCATCTGGGTCAATGTCATTAAGCTGAAACACCCCTCGGGACATTGTATCAGGAAGTGCCCTATCTAAAGTGAATAGTACCTACCTATACGTATAAATCAAGTACTAAACGTGCTAAAAACTAGGTGGTCGCACACTACGGCACATTTTTTTTATATAAATTTAGTCCGAATGTTTTTGTATAGATGACTTTCCGAGGTCTCCTTGACGGTATTCCTGGCCCCAGGGCAACTTCATACAATAATAACCCTCGCCTTACCGTTTCCCAACTTCGCTGTACGGTGGGAGGGGGGGGGCTGACAGGATTCCCTGTTAACTTCCAAACCAAACATCATAGAGCAACGCGGTAAGAACCAGCATTCTGCCTGACATGTGACGAATCTAACGATATGCATGTTTTAGGTTTCAGATAATTGGGTGACCTTCCAGGTCAAGTGAATGACCTCGACTCGATCACGTCAAGATTAGCGGTTTTTCTCCATCAGAAAACCTCAAAATTAGAAATTGAGAAATGTAAATAAAAAGGATGGTCCTAGACGAGTTTTGTCTCAGAAATACAGAAAATGTATTTAATTGTTGGTATCTGGTGGAAACAAGTAAAACAAAGTGATTAATAAATGACGTCAGGAGTTTCTTACACATAGGGAGCCATAACTCAATCACAAACAGTTATTGCAAGCCATTGCTTTGAAATTTGGTTTGGGTATTTCCCATAATTAGCTCTCTCACTTACCTTTTGGTTTTTCAAAATATTCGAAAACTTTGATTTTTTGTGATTTTTTCCCAGATCGTTTTTGTTTTGTTTTTAGGGGGTAAGAAACACCAAATTTCGGAAATCCAAATTGGCCTTTCCTGAAATGCTATTTTCGATCTTTGTCGCTTTCTGTTAGTAATTTGCTGCAAAACTCTATTTTCTACTATTTTTACAATGCTTACCGTCTTTACACGAACTATAATCGTCACTAAAACGTCATTCAGAAAAACATCAGGGAGGCCTGTAGGCCTCCCTGACCTTCCTGACCTTGACCGTTTTCACGAAGAATTTATTCGCCGGGCGCATCGATATCGGGCGGTGTCGATGAAGTGGACAGAACATATGTATGTATGTCTGTACATACGTGACTGTACGTCTCAAATGAGCACATCTGTAATTTCTCTGGTCACGACAGCACATATGCATGCATTGCACTGGCCTGGGGTTAGGAAAGTGTGCAGTAACTCGCTGTCGCCTCATATACTCCCTTCATCCCAGAGAGGTCCTCCTCCCCAGTCGTGCCTACAACCACCAGCCTTCACTGCCGCTCGGACCCATCACACATGCAAAAACGTCACGGCTGTATAACCCCGGGAAGACAAAAAGTAAATTGATGGTGCTGGTTCTGGTGACGAGGGGCACGCAGAGCGGTGTGCCTCCCCGGCAGACCACGAGCATGGAGTAAGGCAATGCTTGCGTATACAATAAGTTGCACAATTTATCCGTGATAGGATGTCTAAATTAGCGGGTTGGTGCACAACCGTCACAATGAATGACCGACTGTACATTATAATATAGATATACTGATCGTGCGCTTATCGTCAATTCTCTTCGGCCACTTGTCACGCAGAAGTCGGCCAGTTGTGGTATTTAGCTCGTGAGTGACCGGCGCGCCATTGCACAGGATGTTCAGTTAACTCACAGCGATCGGGCTGTCAGTTGCAGCGCGCCGCAGCTCCGAATCACTCGATGCTGCAACGGCTAAGAAGCCAAGTACCGGCTTTCCCGGCACGTCTTTCATTTCACTGGATGCAAGATTGACTTAACCCGCGAGTCACTGGGAGGGAGGGCTTTTTAGCCCTCTCCCCCTGAGGAATATCGAGAATATCTCACGAAGTAATGTAGTTATCAACACCAAGCTTCTAGTACCTGACCGGGCATCCTTTTTACATTTTTTTTTCGTCAGATTTTTTTAGATATTGCTAAGTAAGTGACGTCACTACACACGATTTTGACACTAAAATCAGCTAAAATGTTTAATTTAGGAGACCGCACAATGTCATGTAAAAAGAATAAACATAATCTGAAAACGTAAGAAGATAGCAAATGTCAAGGGTTACAACATGGCAATCTCGGATTTTTTAAGAAAAAAGGCTTGGGTGCTATACCCCCTATCAAAATTAAAATAAATAAATACATCAATGTCAAAAAATCAAAAACTTTTAAAGATATTTAAAAAACGTAATATATGTAAAAATAACTATAACATATTCCAATACATACATGATGAATTTCAAATGACATCTCTATTTTTTGACTGAGTGATGACCTCCTGAGGTAAGGTAAACTCATTGACGTCAAATTATTGAATTGTTTGTTTTTCCTTTTTGACCAGATATAAGGACAACAATAAGAGCGAACACTGTACTTTGTAGATAAGGGAACTGGTCCAGGCAACATGAACGATTTTTTTGTATAATTTAGTTGTGCGCCGGAATGACTTAATTGCACTGTTTAATGTATATTGTATACTGTATAATATATATATATATATATATATATATAAATTACGTAAATAAAGTATGTAAAACATGTGTTGCATGACTTTCGTATAATTTTTGGGCATAGTGACCTTATGTTGACTTTGACCTTGACAATTTGCCAAAAAATTCCCGTAAGCTCATCCTGGATGTGTATCATACCATTGAAAGCACGCTGCGTGTTCATGGTTGCAACTAAAAGCTTTGAATGGAAAGTATGGCCTATAAATTTAAATAACAAAATGTTGACCTTTGACCTGACCTGTGACGTCACCACTGACCTCTAGGGCAAAACAATTTATTTCATGTCGATTAAATTTCCTCGGCTATCGATTGCCGATTGATTCAGCGTGATCGTCTTATGGTTCCGAAGATACAAGGGGGTCAAAAAGCCCCTCCCAGTGACTCGTGTTACAGAAAATACCCCAGTGACTGCCGGGTTTACTCTTAACCCGCGCGGCGTGGGGGGGGTATATTACCCCCCTCCCGGATTTCCACAATAATTGGAAACTTTAACAGATAACAGACGTCAAAATTCAGCACCTTATCCAGCATCAAATTTGGACGTCTTCCCCCCTAAAAAAATTCATCGAAAATGAATCAAAGACTTTGGGAGATGATGACGTCATGTCATGGTTGCCCGGATTGGTTGGGTTGAAATAAAACGATAAATGTTTGATCGCATCGTAGAAAACATAGCTTCAAATGCAAATTGCAAACGCAAAATTGTGATAGGAAGCAATTTAATTCTATAACAAACATGAACTATTTCGGATTTCAAAACTTTTGGGTTTTTGACTGCCCCAAATTAAAACAAAAATGATTTTTTTTCGGAAATGTTCCCTCAAAAATGAATTTTTTAAGGTATTTTAAAAAACCTGGAATATATATAAGGAAACAAAGTGTAAGAAATACTCACACCAAATTTTAAAACAAGTAATATCTTCATTTTTCAGTGACTGATTGCTTCTCCAAGCATGAAGTAGGTAATGACGTCATTTTTCAACAAATAAGTTTTTTTTTGATTTTTTTTCTGACAAGACAGATATATAAACATGTTCATTTTTGTATTTATGAGACAAACTGACTTAGAAACATGCATTGTTTATTCATATTAGTCAGTTTCCAGTTTTGACCTTAGATGACCTGATGACCTTCTATGGGGTCAAGTTGTAAAAATGGCTGTTTCTATCGATTTATACGTGTAAAATAATCCCTTAAACATGTGTCACAAGGCCTTCGTTGACCTCTTCGTGACAGTGACCTTTTGTGACCTTGACCTTTGCATGCAAATTCAATTTTACTTAATGCAGGAGATGTATTACACCGTTGAGAGCTTTATGTGGATTGATAGTCTTAATCAAAGGATTCTAATTGAAAGTATGAACCATTAACTCAAATAACTAGAGTTTTCCAAATGACCTGACCGTGACCTGACATTTGACCTAACTTGAAAAATGTCGGGTACACATTCGATTCGTTTCATTGAGAGCTTTTGATCGCCGCCTAGCGCGTCTCGCTGCGGTTATTGGTTCGGAAGATACGAGGGGGGTAAAATTTATCCCCCCCCCCTCTACGCCGCGCGTTCGGCTGGAGACCCCTACGCCGCGCGGGTTAAGTGACCAGTAATCATGCACACAATGGTCGGCTCTTCTTGCGAGACGTCCATCACGGCTAGTGGTGCCAGTTTCAGAAAATATGTGTCCAATATCCGACCTATGTCCAAGACCATGGTCTGCTCTCCGTCCGAAACTGTTCGAAAATCATTGTTTGCCCAAAACTTGTCCAAAAGTAGAAACAAATGTATGATATTGAATACAAAACATCCAGTGCATCATTCCCAATATATGCATGAATAAAGGCATTTGTGTCAAATGACGCTACAGTTAATATATCAAAAAGCCACACAAATCATATATCCATTTATATACAGGAAAATATGTAAAGATAAAAAGTAACTAGGTAAGGGATTTTCACGACAAGCCATCCTTGGGCATTGGATGGCCGAAAATGTCAGTCAAAACAAAAGTGCTTTTGTCCGTCGGAAACCGAATCGGTCTTCGGACAAAATCGGATTTACGAAAAAGTTTGCACCGATTGGCAACAGTAGTCACGACTGAAAACGTCGCGCAGTAGCATGACTGAACCGGAGCGAAATTCCTACACGGTCAAATTAAAACACAAAGTCAAACACAGGATAATGGCACGCATCTGTGAGCCGTGAGGAGAACCGCTCGAGTGCATGACACCCAGGCGCTTAACAAAGCACACATATTTGAGACAAACGCTCAACATATCGACTAAAGGGACGGCATTGCGCCGAGATCTGGCAGCGAGGCACGAGTTGCGTGATGCCGGCCGGCCTGCCTGTATTGACCAAACGTGGGCGTACGGCGCGGGGGGGGGACCGTGCATGGCACCGCGGTAAAGGCTGCGGCTTAACCTGCTGTAACGATGGCAGGACGCGACCAGTGAGAGTTGAGACTGTGGCTCGGTAGATGTCAGGCCACTTGTGGAGCCAGGGAGGAAGTCAAGGAAGGGAAAGGGAAGGGAAAGAAATATAAATCCTATTACCGACTCCCAAGGAGAGAGCCTGTGAAAAGATGAAATGTGTGGTATTCTAGATACTGGCGGATCCAGAGCGGCAAGATGTTGTTGTTGGAGGGGGAGGGGAGGGGAATTATAAAAAGTCTGATATAATTTTAAAAAATCCTCGTCCTGATCCATCCCTAGTTCCAGACACGCATTAATAGCATCATCTTCTGTTTCAGGGTTATACGATGTGCTTACAAGGCTATGACTTCATGATTCTGAATAACGCTTTCCTGGTGCATAAGCCGGGTATTAAAACCTATAAGTAAGTACCGTTTTTGTACAGATAAGCCCTCCGTACTGAGGGTACCGTTTTGTACAGATAAGCCCTCCGTACTGAGGGTAGCGGGCGAAGCGTTGTGTCTCGTGATGCTTACAAGTTGCAATATTTTCAACATCTGTTTTGCCCTATACCTAAATGATGCGCGATAACGTTTACGCAAATTACGACGCACCATTCACAGAGATTGAACAGACGTTTCATTATGCATAGAAGCAGATCTGCCAGAAAAAAGCAGATTGGCGCATCGAAATGATAGCTGCGGCATTATCATGTGTGCTATCACCTACTTAGAATGTTTCCAACCAACGACTTTGTAGGTTACTTTGACTTCATTGTGCCAAATAATATTGGTTAGGGCTCCATTGATGCTAATTATTTGTACAGGGTGTATTTCCTATTATAAACCTATGCCTCATACTATTCAAACTTCTTGGAAAGCTCGAGTAACAAATAATGCTCGAAGTTGCTTGAGTCTGAGTACCTTCGGACGGGAATGCGGCATTCCCAAAATATATTTGAATAGTTTGAGACTTGGGTTCCTAATCACTCATTCTGTAAACTTTGCCAGTTTGTTTTACAATAAGCGAGAACAATTGGTAAACGGCGTAGGTATTCTCGCTGCAGGCCTGACAGCTGATGTTTGCTCATTTGACCCGTGTCTTGCAGGCCGGACAAGTGGCGGGACTCGCTGGTGGGCAAACAGCGCAGGTTCATCATCAACTCCGCCCGGGTCGAGCTGGAGCGCATCTACGGCCGGCGCCCACAGTGCGTGCTCAAATGAGGAGCCTGTGTGCGCCCTGAGATGGTCACGGAAGACAGGACCAATACGTGACAGGCACGGCCGACACGTGACAGGCACAGCCGAAACGTGACACGCAGGGCAGACACCACATGACAGGCTGACAGCCGAGGCACGTAACAGGACACAGCCGAAACGTGACACGCAGGGCAGACACCACATGACAGGCTGACAAAGGCACGTGACAGGCAGAGGCCGACACGAGGCAGACACAGCCGCCGACACGCTCGGATGTATGTCACCGTCACACCGTCACACCGGATGTATGTCACCGTCACAAAGCCACCATGGAGCAGCCACAGGTTTTGTTTTTACATAGTCCTGGCGTTCATGTCATCTATGTTCTATGGGAGGGTCGCTATGACGGCTGTGACGGTTATGTTGTGTCTTCTAACGCCAGCGAGTCAAGGTTCAGCCAAGCTCGTCACGGGACAGCCTTCGGTCGCGGTGTTCGTGTTTCTTTCCTCAAGGTTCCGTCACCCAAGCCTTGTCAATGTGCGATGCGCCGTACTGCCGAGCCTTGCTGTGGCCACTAAGCTAGTGTGACGCTGATACATGTGAAAATGACACTCTGCCGGCGAGTTAGATTTCTCACAAGAGTGACAGGTTTTTACAGGCCGGTTTTGCAGTGTGAAAAAGTGACTTTTACAAACTGACACAGGACAACTGACCTGAACTATCCGTGTGAGACAGGAGCATCCGAAACTAGTTTTAATTTCACCCGCAAATTGGGTTAACCTTAGCATACTAGCGTGAAGAAACGACCTTAACGAACAGAGCCTTCGGCTGGTGTCTGGTGATTGTGAAGCCAAATCAAATATTGTTATTTTATAGCAAAACATGCACTTGCCAACTGTGTTTCAACTGCAATGTGTCTTAGTCTGTTTATTTCCAGTCATTTGTTGGCATCAGTAAGAACATGGAGTTTGTTCTGCTATTACCTCTCTAAGTTATATGGGCTGTACTTCATTTGTCCTGCCTGTGATTTCGTAACAGTCACATGACTTTATGTTGTGTAAGGACAACTGGATGATCAACATTTGGTGTCTGTCGACTGTCTGTTCCTAATTCCCTTCCCGTTCTCCCCGAAAAATTAGTTAGTCATACTCATATTCATGTTTGTTCAAATAATTCCGCTGCTGTCAGCTGTCTTAAAATATGGTATGCCATATTTTACGACACAGTTGTAGTTCCAAATTAAGAATGATTTATAGTTTGTCCAGACCAAACTTGAAAATGTAAGAACATATTCGGAAGGAATGCCTCACACGCAGCTTAGTTAAATGACTGGAATTATTTGAGAAACCATGCTTGCACGCTAAAAAGCACTGTGTTGGGTTTCTACCGCCATGTATTAGGAGTTTCGTTCACGGTTTTCTGTCGTTTGTTTTACACACATATACCCATATATGACCCATTGTGAACGTCCGGTGAACGCGCACACGGGACATCTGGTAGACGGTCAACGGCTAGCGGCTCGCCAGCGCACTGGACTGTAACGTCCGGCTCTATCCCCACCACCACACACCCCGCCACAGCCCGAGACAGCCGGCTGCCTCTCCCCCGAGACAGCCGGCTGCCTCTCCAGAGTCCAGACCAACCGCCCTGCCCCGAGCCCCGCAACGCCAGATGGTGTTGCGTCTCAGGCATCAGCGGACACGGCACGGTTGGCCAGCCCGGTGAGCCGCGAGGGAGCACCGGTCACGCGCGCGGTGCCGGCTGCGTTGGGGCCTGGTCACGTGATGTGTCGTCTATGTCAGGGAGTGGTGACGCTGACGTCACCACGTGCAGCCGCCTCGAAGGGCGCTGTGTGAAATGCTCCGGTCGCGCACGGGACCAAGGTCGCTACTTGCTAATGCCGTCCAAGAGTGTCCGAACCGTACCGGGATGCGACAAAATGTGCTGAGAAATGAGTGCGTTATGAATACTGCAGCGGAAGAGACACGTGTTCAAAACGCGCATGCGGCATGAGTGTTTCAGTTTATGGAAACAAGTGATAATATATAGTTAACAGTCAACATACAGGCGTTTAAAGAACATTGATCTTGCAGACAAGAAGATACTGTAGTAGGCTATGCATTATGGTGTTTTGATTTGGGTGATTAGCTGCCCTTTGATGTGGCGATTATATGTAGGTATTTGTGAATGTGAGGGCAATAAATGTGATGTGTTACCTCAAAGGAATTTCTGTTCTGTTTTGTTTCTGAGGAAGAGATATGAACAGAGCCATCTGAACCCATATCATTGTTTGTAATCTGCCCCAGCGCTTTCAGACAACGAGCAAGCGGCTTACCGCCGTAACACCGCCGTTACCGCCGTAACCGCACCCTTTGCAGGTCCATGGCTACCACCGTCGTTACATCGCCCACGACCCACGCCTCTGGCGTAAAATACATTCAGGGCAGAGTCCTAGGGGAGGCAACGGGAACCTGGCAGACCCGACCCCCCGCGCCCCCCCCCCCGCCGCCCCCACCCTAATGAATAAAATAGCCCCTGTCAGAGACTGAAGGCGCAATCTGAGCATCACAAGATGTGTGCCCCCAAAACCCAGTGTAGGGCGACCTCAAACCCCTTAGAGGGCGACCCAAAAAAAATGAACGCATCCTTGAATTAAGATCTTCGGAAGGGCGCCCCATCTCAAATCACGGATTAGGCATGCATACCGAATCTGAAAAGGGCACCCAGAATCCGAGAAGGGTGCCCCGAAATCCATAGAGGGTGCCTTCAACCCCATGGGTGGCGTCCTCAATCCCATGGAGGGCGCTCCCAATTCCGATGAGGGAGCCCCGATGCCCAAAAAGCACCCCAAACTTCGGAAGGGCGCCCCGAAACTCGGAAGTTTACCCCAAAACGCGATGAGGTGCACCCCGAATCTAAAGAGGGTCCCCCCCAAACTAACGGAGTTTTCCCACAAATCTTAAAATCATAGCATTGTAAAAACAAGGTTTGGGTGTGTTAAAATAGTGAGTAGTTATGGCGCGACACCGCAATTTGCCCGCGAAAACCTTGCTGCACCTCATGACCAATGACTATATGGCCCCTGGCGGATCCAGGGGTAGGGGCAAAACTACCCCCTATCACAGGAACATAGGAACATATTTAACACAAGCATGTCGCCCGTCCGTTCCTGCACTGGCTTTAAGAAGTGTTAATTAGCCCGCGCCCCGCTGGAGAGGGGGGATCTGCCACTCCCAGATTTTCTCAATAACTTAAACAATGAACAAATACCTAATCCTGCATCATTTATACTTCATCTGAAAAAATTGCAATGAAATCGATGTAGTACGTTGGGTAATAATGACTCATTGACCTTTGTGGCATGCATTTTTTTGTTGGAAAAAACGATGAAAACGGTAGAACATCGTGAGTTTTGGCTGCATTTTTCAAATGAATAACGGTCAAAAAAAGAGGAAAATTTGCATTTTCTTAAAAAATTTTACTATCGCATTCCCGATAATACAAGTCACCAAGTGGGTTTTACTACGAGCCGAGGCGTCGAAGCGCGGAAGCTAGTCCTCATTTGAACATATCGGATTTCTTTCTCACAATTATAATTGCGGCCGACCGGCTCGTGCCAGGACCACGCCTCCCGCGAACGCTGGGTCAGAAGCTTATATCTTTGAAACCCCGACCATATCACGATTAGACAAGCGGTCTTCGCCATAATAGTAAGCCCCATTCGCAATGAACATTATTGATTATTTACATGTTTTTTTCTCATTTGAGGCGTCAGGCACTGCGACTAATAGAACCGTGACACGACAGATCACAGAGTGCGCCTGAAGATAGACTACTGAAGATGTTCGCGCTAAGGACTAACACACTAGACGACCATCATTGAACTCCGGGAACTGATAATATGTTACGCGCGATGAAGCCTTACCATCACATATATTTCGAATGCAAAACAGCTACAGGGCTAGTGATGGGTGACTACATTTACTGGTACGTTGCCGCGTCCCATCCTCTCATATCCGGGGCGGTGTCAGAAAGTATTAATCCTGCTAATAAGCTGAAGAAACGGTGGACTTATAAAGCTAAAATTTTGGTGTGAGGTGGAGAACCACACCACTGGGCAACCTGTTGCACAGGTAAAAACTCTGGTCACACTGCCACGCTTGCACACCGTGCACCCTGTTCACTACTCGTCCACGAAAATTAACTGCCAGAAAAACATTCGTTGCAATACCGCGACCTATATCTCGCAACCAAAAAGTCGCAAAGACACGGACGGTCCAAACACAGCATGCGTTTTAGAGAAACGTATCCGCCCGCGGATCATTGCTTACTATGGTGTTCGAATTCAGCGGCGCGTGTTACGCTGCAAAAAGTTTACTGGCCTTATACAAACGCAAATTAATATAGCTTTATGACAAATCCTTCACAATTTAAATCATCAGTTGCCTCAGCACCTATGTCGGACGTGAAGCGATGAAACAAACACCAATCTGTAGACAAATGTTACCGTCTCCTCTTAAAATGCATGCAAAAATTGAGTTTTAATGCATTATTTCGCTGTTTAAACAAATCTGTCTGTAATATTTTATTTGAACGATCGCGCTATAACATTTCCTCATATTACACCGCCGTAGCTATCAGTTTTTTCAAACCAAAGGAGTGCTAGGACGATAAAAATGATGCAGCTGTAAAGCCCGCAATCAAAATCCATCTGAAGAATATACCCACTTCAAAATGAATTTTTGCCTACCAACTGAAAAGTAACATGAAGCTTATAAAATTGCAATGAAATCGATGTAGTACGTTGGGTAATAATGACTTTTTATTGACCTTGTGGCATGCTATTTTTGGTGGAAAAACGATGAAACGTAGAACATCGAGTTTTGGTGCAATTCCAAATGAATAACGTCAAAAAAAGAAATTGCATTTTCTTACAAATGTTTATATCGCATTCCGTAATGTGGGTTTTATACTACCTCCAAATAAACACATATTTTTTTCGGAAAAAAAATCACGGCGCCCTCCTTAGGCGCCAAAATATGTGCCCCTGAGCCTGCAGCCCTCCTCAATGAAAATGCTTGATCCGCCACCGATTATAATACGCTATGGTGCTCCGTGCGGCGGCTGGAGACGGCCTTGGAGACTGAGAGCGGTTGCCACGCGCTCGGCAGGCGCAGCTGCTGGCTGCCTCCAAAGTGGCTCTCTGTATACGGCCTCAGACTCTCAGAGTGAGGAAAACAACAGCCGGGAACAAAGGTGCAAAGACGGTGTCGTGACCGGTGAAGGGTGCCAGCGTCAGAGGGGCTGGGGATGGGGCTGAGAAGGCTGCCAATCAGTGGTACTGGTTGTGGCGTCGCCACGGGGGGGGGGCAAGCGGGGCAAGAGTTGACCCCTCCACCTCTGATTGGGAAACCCCTGAGATCAATACAGATCCGAGGAGATTTTTAGGTTAAAAAATGGGATATGTTGACCACGTCCAGAGGTCTGCTTCGACACTAAATTTCCGATTTTTACCCAGAGATTCCAACGAATCCATTGTTTTTTTTTACTCTCTGCTGTCCCGATCCTGGTGAATTCTTAATATTTATAATCTGTCTGATCCTATGATCTCAGCAGATCTGGGATCATGCATCTTTACTGGATCCGTTTTTTTTGTGATCCGCACATATGTCCCGTATATTCATGGGTTCCGCCATCGGGAAACGGGGGAACATATCCCCTCAACTTCGAAGTTGGTTTGGGAGACAGTATCTTTTGTCCCCCCCCCCCCAGCTTTGAGCACATGACACTGCCTTTAATTTCCAAGCACCTCCAACCGTACAAACCGCAGGCAACCTCAATAGCAAGAATAGGTTATCAAGGGAATAAAAGGCAAAATTGTGTCGCCGCTCCGCGGCGCAATTGCATTACACATTCATTTGCATACGGGTTAAAGCAAAACGATAAATTCGCACNTGAAGGGTGCCGGCGTCAGAGGGGCTGGGGATGGGGCTGAGAAGGCTGCCAATCAGTGGTACTGTTTGTGGCGTCGCCACGGGGGGGGGGCAAGCGGGGCAAGTTGACCCCTCCACCTCTGATTGGGAAACCCCTGAGATCGATACGGATCCGAGGAGATTTCGAGGTTAAAAAATGGGGGTAGGTTGACCACGTCCAGAGGTCTGCTTCGACAATAAATTTCCGATTTTTACCCAGAGATTCCAACGAATCCATTGTTTTTTTACTCTCTGCTGTCCCGATCCCGGTGAATTCTTAATATTTATAATCTGATCCTATGATCTCAGCAGATCTGGGATCATGCCTCATTACTTAATCCGTTTTTTTTTTGTGATCCGCACATATGTCCGGTATATTCATGGGCTCCGCCATCGGGAAACGGGGGAACATATCCCCTCAACTTCGAAGTTGGGTTGGGGGACAGTATCTTTTGCCCCCCCCCCAGCTTTGAGCACATGACACTGCCTTTAATTTGCAAGCACCTCCAACCGTACAAACCGCAGGCAACCTCAATAGCAAGAATAGGTTATCAAGGGAATAAAAGGCAACATTGTGTCGTTGCTCCGCGGCGCAATTGCATTACACATTCATTTGAATACGGGTTAAAGCAAAACGATAAATTCGCACCATTTTGCGCGGCTTATGATGTGTTAAGATGTTGCTACTTTCCTATATAATCGAGCGAAATAGTTCGCTTATCACTTATTTACTTAAAGGGGGTGTGCCTCCTCTTTTGAAATGTCAAATATATTTGTATTACGGTAAGAAACTATTGGTTTGTTCATTGGTTACGATAAAATTCACGTCTGGAGCCCCTTTAGTTGAATTTTTACTTATATTCTATTTTGCATTTGTTTTGATTCAAAACTCATAAAGGATCATCACTATAAACAGAGTACCAAAGATGTTACCTATAATGGCGCATCAAAGACGATAAACAAACCTATACGAGCAATGTATGGGTTTGTTTATAGTTATCGAGGCTCTGTTCGGCAGCTGGTTATCAGTGCTTGCACGAGTTGGTTTTTTATTGGCCAGAGCTAAACAATATGATGCTAGCGTTGTAATTTTAAGAGCAATGCTTCTAGTAGCTGGAAAGCTCTCTGGCGGTAGTAATCGATAATTTAAAGTTCCGTCGGGAATGTGATTGGCGACTTTGGAATATCTCAGCAACTTAAGTGAATCTGGGGAAATGAAGTACATGGCTAAATTCAGAAGAATCTGTTATACAGACTAGTGTCAACAACTCCACATGACCAATGTGAGTAGGCACACTCCCTTTAAAACTATTAGTGGCAGACTACCCCTATTAGTGGCAGGAGGGGGTCGAAAACGACACCCCCCCTTGAGATCTCGAGATCTACTCGCCCGATTTTCACAAATCAAACGGCGTTTAATTGCCCTTAACACGATTTACATTGTTTTACAAATACATTTCCAAAATATTGTAAAGGGGGTAACAGGAAGGCAAAAAAATGTTTTTGATCCCACACAGCTACCTGGTCTTGTGACTGTTGTCAACGCAAGTAAAGGAGATCAATACAGATTAAATTGGAGATTGGCATAAGACATAATTTTTTGAAAATTCAAAATCATGGACATTTGCAGGTCGCTAAATATGAGAGGAAAGGGGGTGAAAAATGCATAATGAAACCATTTTTGTGGTTTTGTATTGGGATAAATGAAATGGTGCTTTATTGCGGCATCAGACAAAATAGTTATGAAGCATATTTTATCCATATGTGGTGTCAGGTTAGTAAAAAAGAGAGTTCAAACTCGTATATATAAATATTATGATTAACCACAGGCAAATTGCTACCAAACAATATCAATGAGTTACAGAGCATATCAATATATAAATAGTCCCATTTACATGTTTTAACTTATCATAGGGGTGACAAGGATCAAAATTATTGGGCGATACGACCCCTTGCTAGGTATATTTAACGTTACTATAATACTTACTAGTCAACAGTGACTTACCACTTGCAGCTTAAATTATAATTTGTTACCCCACTTTGTACCCTACCTGGAGTCGCCTATTATCCTATAATCACTCGTAGAGTATCCTCTGGTGCGAGCTTCAACCCAAAACTGCAGTTTATTATGTCATTGCAGGCGAAAGCATCTTAGTTTCCTTGCAATCCTTTTATATGACCCCTTTCTTCGATTCCTGAGCGCGCCCTTGCAAAAAATGACTTCATACTAGTGATGTCATTTTCCCAAAATTGCCTGACCAAAACCAATCCTTTACCGAAAAGGAGGCATTTTGGTTGACGAAATAATGACCGATTTTGGTTTAGGCCAAAAATTATAAGATTGGACTATTTTCAAATAATTATATATATATATATATATATATATATAATATATATTTATATATTATTATAGTATACCATATATATTTTAGGCCTTCTACTGGAGCGGACCCCCCTCTGCCAACGCGACAAACGCATCTTACGTAACACCACAAGAGATAAAAAAGGAGAAAGTCGAACGCCACTCACTCCAAGAGAGAAACCCAAATATAAAAGATTCGAGATAGTTTCCCTTGACTTAACGCAACTGATTCTGAAAGCCTTTTGAGCCGAAATGGGGCTGAAAGGTGGTGCATAATATATTAAGGATTGTTATTGTATTTGTTGCCATGTTTCCCGGTGCCTGGGTAGTCCACCAACACAGTCAGAGACTGGTCGTTGGAGGAACAGCCCAGGCACCACAAGAGTGCTGGGAGGTAGGTATTTACGAGCGAGCGCGAAGCGCGAAGCGAGTCCTCATTGAATACCGGATTTTTATCACATATCAGCGGCCGACCCGGCCGGGCCCGGCCCGGCCAGACCGCGACGCTGGTCAGAAGCTTATATCTTTTTGAACCACGCATCGATTGACAAGGCGGTCTTCGCCATCTGATAGCCCATGCTCAATGACATTATGATTGTTGACATTTTTCTCATTTAAGGGGTCAGCATGGCGCGTTGATTACGTCCGCGCAGGGTGCAGAAATAATTATTCCTGCTGTAGTGAGAAGCGACTGGACCTATAAAGCTAATTATGGTGGTGTGGCTGAACCATAGTCACACCACTGCAATGTTGCCAGGTTCAAACTCTGGGTCCACACTGCACGTGCTCACGTGCACCTCTGTTCTGTCCAACGAAAATTACCTACAAAACATCGTTGCAAATACCGGACCATATACCAAACAACCAAAAGGCGCAATAGACACGGGTCACAACACAGATGCATAGAGAAACGATCCGCGGCGTATGCCCAATTATGTGTCGATCAGCGGCGCGTGGTACGTGCAAAGTTTACTGGCTGTGCATATACAGCCGGCAAATCATAGTTTTTGACGTCTTTCACAATTTAATCAGTGCTCAGCACCCATGGAACGTGAAGCGGAAACAAACACCAATCTGTAGGCCAATGTCACCGTCTCTAAAATCGCATGCAAAAATTTAGGTCTTTAATGCAGTTATTTCGCTGTTAAAATTCTGCCTGCTAATTTTGATTGGCGATTTTAAAATATTTCCTTCATTACACCGCCGTGGCTTCAAAACCAAAGGGGTGTTAACGATATAAATGAGGCAGCGTAAAGCCGCAATCAATCCATATAATACCCACCCAAAATGATTTTGTGCCTACAAACATGAAGATTTAATTGCAAAATTTAAAATAAACGCTGCAAAACCTATTTAGTTCAAAGTATCGATTTAGTTCGGATCTATTTGCAACGGCAAAACAACACATAGTGAAAATAATTCAATAGCATGCTTTGCACAAGACGAACCTCCGTTGGGCGGGTGATAAATTGAAGCGGATGTATTCGGACTCGCTCGTCCTTCGCCGTTAAAGGCGTCTTACTGGTTGTATGGATTAGTTAGATTACCCCGTATTACCCCGGTATTAGTAAGGATTAGTTGCATTATGCATAAGGACACAGCTACACTTACGCAAACTACTATTTTGTTTTAATTGTAAGTTATTTAAGTGTAAGCTAAGATTTATTCACCAAATATTTTTGTTTTACATATGTTTTTAATCTGAAGTTTAGATCTTGATACCTCATTAATGTTCAAAAAATGAGGCGCATATACTGAATTCCAAAGTTTTAGACTTTTAACGTTGTAAATAAAAAGACGATAATTTCGGCTCGAGAATGGCTTTTTTAGGTATCTTTTTTGTCTTCGATTTCTGATTATGTTTTCCTTATTGTATAATATGTTCAGTGATTCTGGAAGTTCTTCAATCAGGTGCTTATGCATAACTAGAATCATTTGAACTGTGGCAATTTCATTTATTTTCACAATTTTATATTCTTGGAGGATTGGCTCAGAGCTGGTAGGGGATACACCCTCATAATCATTCGAACCGCTCTCTTCTGGAGTACTACAATCCTATTCAATTGTGATGCGTAATTTATACCCCAGAGAAGACAACAATAGTTTAAGTAGGGCA
This sequence comes from Semibalanus balanoides, assembly GCA_014673585.1. NCBI lineage: Eukaryota > Metazoa > Arthropoda > Thecostraca > Balanomorpha > Balanidae > Semibalanus > Semibalanus balanoides. Next base: position 37,475 of record VOPJ01010685.1, read on the forward strand.
AGATCATAGAATTGTATTAATAACATAGATGCGGCTTTTGTATTAATGAAATATCTAATCCGGCTTATTACACCTATATTTCGGCTGATAGTGCGAGCAACATTTTTGATATGTGAGGGAAATTTTATGGATTTATCTATTTTAATAAGGAAAATTTCATCTTTTTCCATGACGTCCATACCATTAACCCGTGAGGTACTGGAGGGAGGCTATTTATAGCCCCCATCCCATTATTCTGCAATATCTCCTAAACCAACTCAGGTATCGTCATCAAACTTTCAGTACCTTGTCCCAGATCAATCTGACACATTCTACCAATCAATCAATCAATCAATCAATTTGACAATTTGATCAATCAATCAATTTGACACATTCTAGTGAAACTTATGAGGCTATTTATTTATTTATTTATTTGGTGCAATGGATGACAGGCACATAGCCCAGTTAACAGTCCAATTTGCATATACACAATCAAACACACACACACACACACCACACACACAATCAAACAACCAATCGGCACATCCCAGTTACATCCTTATAGCTGCTTATATACGCTAATCACTTTTGCAAACGGAAAATTCCCGAAGCGAGTCATTAAACATATCCACATCTTTACATTTAAACATGAGCTCATTGACAAGACTGGGTGTCCTTACAAAGATGCCCCTTTTTACAGTCTCTACTCTTGCAAACTAGTGCCTGGGCTGATACCTTGCGACAGCATTCGAATCTCAGCCTTTCGAGCAAATCGCATCACGCATGCGCAGCCTTTAACCCACCATTGGCTGGGGGGAGTGGGGCGAACAACGCCCCCTGAAGGATTTTCGCAAAAGCTAAAAATGTACGGCGCTATCAGCGCGAAAACTTCGGGCACCTTCTCTTGCATCAATGTTACGTCTTCTGTGCAAACATTAAGCATTTTTATCGAGTTATATCAAATTTAGTGACGTCACTACGCACGAGCTAAAACAAACAGCTTATCTTGAACAGGCCGTCCGCCGTACACAGACCATTTATCAAGTAATATGTAATACAAACGTCAACAGATAGCAAATGACAAGGGCTAGAAATGTCTATCTCTGATTTGTGACAATTTTGCTTTTTTACCCCGCATTTTTGTAATACCCTCTATATCAACATAAAATGATCTAAACATCATATATGTGTAAGAGAACCACACATGGAAAACACCCAAATACAATTTCAAAGCAACTTATCTTAATTTTTGACTCTGATGAATACTCAAGTATGAGTACCTGATGACGTATTTTTTAGTACGATTTTTGGCTTTTATTTACCCGATACAGATTAGTTATTCCCATCACTGTACTTCCGATGCAATACTGGTTCAGAAACATGCGTTTTTTTATTTATAATGATCTATTTTAAATTTTGACCTTTAATGACCTGACCTTGATTTTATATGGGGTGAGGTGTGCAAATGGCTGCTTCTATCGAATTATACGTGTAAAATAAACCATAAAACATATGTCGCATGACATATTGCCAATAGTAACCTTATTTGACCTGACCTTTAACTTTGCTTAAAATTTCAATTCTGCTTGAACGGGAGATGCACCATGCCATATCAGTGCACGGTACACTGCCGATTTTTAATTCCCTTTGCCGCTGAAGTGTGTTACGCTGATGTGAGATGCATATATGCCAAAGTGCCAAACAGTATCCATCTGCTGTCGGTTTAAATGAGATATGCCGCATTGAGCTGAACAGACGCCGATTCGGATTAAGAAAAGGTGTAGTATTATGATACATCATTTCTAGCTTCTCTCAACCATTTATGAGCTTTTTGTCGTTTTTTAAGGTAGACTGTTTCCTGAATCGTACTGACCGGAGGCTGGCGGGTGGATGGAAGATCCGGAGAATTTCGGTGATATGCCATAATAATATGCACTGAATGTATACAGCATGGGAGTCTGTCACACATCATCATTATATGACAACCAAAGCATATTTCAAATCACATTCTTCCTAAATAATATGTGAGGTCGGCCTCTGTTGCCTCCTATGACGAGCTGCCACTGCAGGAGTGTGTTGTACTACTTCAAATAAGAAGCGAGACCCATAAGGTCTTCGCTCAACAAATGCAGCACACAGACCGACCATTAAGAAGTAGGACTGCGAACTCCATTAGCGTGTAATAACCTTTCCTTCGGTTCGGCAAATACGGCAAGGCCCACGCGAATGGGGACATTCCACTTGGCCGCTATAAATGTTTTTGGTAATTTGAGCGCTCACTGAGCTAACGACCCGTTCAGCGAACAAACACCGAACATATCTCAAATCAAATGGAATAACATAGGCAGTCAAGTGGCGGCACTGCGGATATCATAGGCTAGAGATAATTGCTTTCCATATTTCCATGAATGCTTTCAAGCCGGATGGAAAATGCAATTTATCGCGCTTATTTGCTCAATGCTCATGAGCGGAATTATTCCGAGTACTCTACCTATATGGTTGGCTGCAGCACCCATCAGCCGACGAGCACTTGGTGTAGTGTTTTGCATTTTAGATTCAACTTTAGGCAAACGAGATACTTAAAGGGAGGCACTGCCACCTTAACCCGCGCACTGCAGGGGGTGGCCGAAACACGAACTGCAGGGGGGTGATTCCACTCACCCGTGAAGATCTCGAAAACTACCACGGTAAGCCGACAAACGAAAAAAGGCATTAGATCGTTTTAGACAAGCCTATCGAAAGCCATTTTCTTCTTTTCTTGGGGATCAGGTCACAATTGAGGTCACCAGTGGTCACCAAAGGTCAGATTTTCCGGTTTTAGGACTCCTTTTCCAGAAACCCCGATTATCTCGGAAACTATGATAGCTAGGAGCAAACGACTAAAGAAGCAATAGATGGCTATTGAAATTTTAAATCGCACCAATGTCCTCAAAATTGAGCTCAGATCAATTTAAGGCAATTTTAGGGGTCGCCAAATCTCGAATCTGTCGGTGACGAACTCTATTGGCGTCTAGACAACAAACTATCATAAGTAGGGTGAAACAGATTTATCGGTGTTAATCTACACCTGAAACTCTATTTGGACATCAAATTCCATGGAAATCTAATGGTCCACCATTCTTTTCTCTTTCTGTTCTACAAAGCTAAATCACAGATGTATCGAATTTGAGTTGTCCAAAAACTTCTGCCCCGCATCGTTTTGCGCTATGACAAAATAATATTTGGCAAATAATATAGATTCTTAGCCTAAATACCCTAATCGCAGTTCTAGCGGGGGCAGCCCCAACACTTTTTACGAGTGGGGGGCCGAGTCCCTGCTGCCCCCCCCCCTCAGCGCGAAGGCCCTGGCCTTTCATCTCCGTTTGGGACCTGGCTCTCAGCGCCAATGGCCCAATAGAGAATAGAATCAAGTCCTTGGCCAAATCCTGATTAAGCCGTTGAGCTGATCCAAAGCCCTTGCACACAATACAAGGACCCTCCTAGTCTATCAGAGAGCCTTATGGCAAGTAGGAAGAGCCCTTGCAAGGGCTCTCTCAGGCCTGGAATGGGCTCTCTCAGGCCTGGCTGAAGACTGGAAATGGTTTGAATTCGAAAAAGTTTGTACAGTCGGTTATTATGCATCTTCTCCTTTTTTCGTTTCTGAAAACTCATCGGAATTTCATTTCTGTGTCAATATAGGATTGACTTAGGGACATAGGGGTTCACTACCTAGGTAGAACAATGGTCTTGTATCAGCTTCATGTACCAGAAATGAAAATTAGATGAGTCTTGATCAACTAAAAGGGGACGAAGGAAGATACATAATAGTCCAACTGCACATACCAACACCAAGAAGGAACTTTTGAAATTTGATTATTGAAGTATCGCAATACGTCGGATAGTTATGGGGACTGAGCCCCCTGTATGGCCTCCCCCCGACCGGATGCACCTGTCTCGAAAAATGCTGGCTATGACCCTGAAAGGGTTGAAAGTGACCTCTTATTTGACCGGGAAATAAATTAGGCTCAATTTCCTTTGGCACGAATTCAGAAAAAAAGTCAGTCAACTTTCTTGGGGGGACGTCTCCCTCCGATTTTTTAACTGGGGGGACGCGTCCCCCCGTCCCCCCTCCCGCCTCCGACGCCCATGACTGTCCCTGGCTCCAACATGGGACAGCCGGATCGAATCTCGGTAGAAGTGGAGAGATTCCAAATTATAGGTACATACTTCCAACTCCAAATAAAACAATGGCTTTCAAAGAACTTCAACTCTGAGAAGGAGGACCATAACGAGGAGCATGCCTTCTTTATTGTACAGTCAGGCATGGAAACACTTTGGTTCCTTTTTGAAAGTTGGGGTTGCATCTTCGTCATTGGTTTTTGAAATGTTTGAAGTTGGGGTTGTAGCTACAACCCCAAAAGTATAGGTTCCTACTCTCCTGGCCCTAAGTAACTTTCCTTACATTTTATTTTATCAATTTTCATTCTATTATGTCTCTTTTATCCCTGAATATTTTGCAACTTGTATTTAAATATGTTTTTTATTTGTATTATTATTATTCATTTTACTTCTACGGCTCAGGCGCGGATCCAGGATTTCGGTCAAGGGAGGGGCGCTACATACAAAGCGGCGCCCTCCGGGCATGGGCGCGACCCCGCTCAGGGGGGTAGCGCCCCCCTTGATCCGCGCCTGCCGCTCACAACGGCTTTTACAATCGCCTTTCGATTACATTGTCAGTGTCTGTAGTTTTATCTGAGTGACTTCGTCTATTAATGGCTATACCGTCGGCGATCATGGTAAATAAACCAAAACAAATAAACAAACCAATAATGCTATTTTGTAGAAATTAACGGACAATGCGTTGTTGTCACTTCATAGTCGCCCCTGGCACGTGGCAGCTTCTTTATACTTATAAGGGGAGAAAAAAGGCGTACTGCCAGTTGCAACCGCCGTGACCGTGAACACGCAGGGCAAAGAAAACCGGTTCAAAGAACCGGGTCACCATCACCATAGATGTGATGCCGCAGTGCCAGCCATCGATCAGTCAACGGACCAGACTGACTGGGTTGGGTTTCAAATGGAAGGTTAGGCACTAGGCAATACTCCCGTCACAGTATGCAACGCGAAGGCCGCTCACTTTCCTTCCATTGCAAATGTTATCCTTTGAATATCTAAGACTAGTCGCATTCCACGCGTCTGCAAACCGATTTATAGCGTGCCATGGAGGCGCTGTGCTGTACAGTCTACCGTTATCCTTGCAATCTATTTTCCTCGAGCTGGAAGGAACANTCACTGTATGTATGTTCGGGAAAATCTCACAAATTTGCGTCAATCTTTGTCGCCTGCTCTCAGTACGAGGGATGTAGGAACTTACTTCACGAAAAGTGTGTGTGTGTGAGGGGGCAATGCAACTTTGACATTATCTTGAGAGACGCCTCCCATGGAAGATTTCTTTGCAGGTTTGGACTCTTCTCGTCCTGGTGAACCTTTTGTCATCACAAGCTTGTATTTATCAGAAAACAACGCAAAATATTTTAGAAAAAAATATAGAAAGGAAAGGGAAGCAGTTAAAAGGGTGCTGACTAAATTTAACCGATCATGCTCACTAACTTTTACGATCATATTGCATCAATAGAACTAGCATGATATGGAATGCCGTCCTTTTTGGCATCCGTACGCATGTGATAACGAACGAGCACAAAGCGCTCGCTCGTCTTTCCGTGGTATATGGGACAAATCTGAGTATGAGCGGCCCGACCCGACCCGTGGCGACGCTTTTGAGATGCTAATATCTCTGCAACCGCATTTCCGACTGACAGTCGGTCTTCTTTGCTGAGCGTTCCCATCCAACCTTTCCTGTTTGAGACCAGTGCCGACTCATGTGGGTGACTACCACCTTGGCCCTATTATATATCTCAGGAACGGCTGAGCTGATTTTATTCAAATTTGGTGTGTGGTTAGGGACCTCTCAGCCGCCAGTTTCTCACAAGTCAGGGGTGCCTTTGCACGTGCGCACGTGCACACCCGTATTCTATATCTCAGGAACGGCTGAGCCGATTTAGTTCGAATTTGGTGTGTGGTGGGGGACATATCAGCTGCCGCCTTTGCACAAGTGAGGTGTCAGGGGTGGGATGCCTCTCACGTGCGCACGTGCACACCCCTATTCTATGCCTCAAAAACGGCTTCGCCGATTGTGTTCAAATTTGGTGTGTGGTTAGGGACTTCTCAGCCACCACTTTACCAAAATGTCAGGGGTGGGGTGGCAATAAGGTCTCTGCACGTGCTCACGTGCGCAACCTTATTTGTATATCAGAAACTATTTGCCCGATCTGACAAGTTGAAATATACATTTTTCTTCGCGCTCGCTCGTTCATCGCCAGCTACGGCGCCTTACTGGTATAACACATGCATTTCTTTATTTGTGGTGTAAGTTCTCTAATTATATGCGGCAGTAGTCACCGATAAGGAAACACCAATGTTACGGCATCAATGCTTCCATAATTGGTTGCTGTGAAATATGGTTCCGGAAAACATTTTTCTCGGAATATTGAAGCCTATATCCGAAGCGTTTCGTGCAGTAGTAATCCTCGATGAAAACTCTGCTGGGCTATCGTATATCATATGTGGCTCCTATATTGGACATTTGTGATCTGATCAGCATCGTTATTTCTGCGGATTGTGGCCTTGCACGCGTGTCGGTCTGGCTTATTGGGCGATAAGCTTAAAATAACCGAGGGTGCAGGAATGCCCAAACTAGGCTAAGGTATGCACGGGTTTCGTGAGAAAGAATATTATTTTATTTGCGGTGTTCTGTCAATCTGAAGTGATGGCCACTTCATAATTTGTAATTAAACTTAAATGATACATTTTATACTGCATATTTTACAATATTATAAACTTTTATACTGATATGCTAGAATAATTAATCGTTAACTATATTCTTATAGTATTCACATTTAGTCTTGCTATGCCAAATTTATTGCGTCGAAATGACATACGTTCCCGCCACGACAAATGTGAAAATATAATTTATATAGTCTTATTTGTTCAAAACCTTTAGTAAACCCAATATTTTGATGCGCTTTAACTGTGTTAACCTGTGTCACTAAGCTGTCCAGTGGGGGTGTGACCTGCTGTCGCCGGTGCTGCGTGTGTCGGCTGCTGTCGTCGCCAGTTAGCAGGATGTGTGCGGCTGTGTCTCGGCGAGGGGTCGGCGCCGGAGTCGCCCCCATACCTCCCACGGGACAGTGTACCGCGCTCCCACGGCCGGCCAGCCCGGCGCGGCCCCCGCAGCCGCCACCGGTGCTGTCACGTGACGTGACGCAGTAGACGGCTGGGATACACAGACACGGCTCAGCTGCTCACCTGCTGCTTCCCTCTATCTGCCAGAGTACACGACGCAAGCTTCTGCACCCCTCCCCCTCCCCCGCCCAGGTCGACACAGCACAGTCCGTCTCAGCTGCTGTCCAGTCGGTCTGTCTTAGATGCCGATACAACTGTTGTCCCTGCCGCCCTGTGCTGCCCCTGTCACCTCTACCACCGTTGCCGCTCTTATGGACACTATATGCTCGCGGGAGTTTCGGTACAGAACCCCCCAATTACCTCCTCCACCTAGCTGCCACCCCGCGCCGCTCCTGCCCTTCAACCTGCCGCTCTTGCCTGCCGTGTCGCCCCCGCCTATCGTGCCGCTCTTGCCTGCCGTGTCGCCCCTGCCTGCCGTGCCGCCCCTGCCTGCCGTGTCGCCCCTGCCTGCCGTGCCGCCCCTGCCTGCCCCTGCCTGCCGTGCCGCCCCTGCCTGCCGTGCCGCCCCCGCCTATCGTGCCGCCCCTGCCTGCCGTGCCGCCCCTGCCTGCCGTGCCGCCCCTGCCTGCCGTGCCGCCCCCGCCTGCCTGCCTACCCGTGCCGCCCCTGAACCTACCGGCTGCCGCACCCTGCCCGCCGTGCCGCCCCTGCCTGCCGTTGCCGCCCCTGGGTCCCTACCGTGCCGCCCCCGGCCTACCGGTTGCCGCCCCCTGCTACCTACCGTGCCGCCCCTGCTATCCGTTGCCCGCCCCTGCCTACCCATGTCGCCGCCTGCCTTGCCGTACCGCCCCTGTCTACCGTGCCGCCCCCGCCTACCGTGCCGCTCTTGCCTGCCGTGCCGCCCCTGCCCGCCGTGCCGCCCCTGCCCGCCGTGCCGCCCCTGCCCGCCGTGCCGCCCCTGCCTGCCGTGTCGCCCCTGCCTGCCGTGTCGCCCCCGCCTATCGTGCCGCCCCTGCCTGCCGTGCCGCCCCCGCCTGCCGTGTCGCCACTACCGCTGCCGGTGCTGCCACTACCGCTGCCGGTGCTGCCACTACCGCTGCCGGTGCCGCCACTACCGCTGCCGGTGCTGCAGGGTGTGTCCTCGGGGAAGTGGAGTGGCACGTGATCTGGGGCCGCCGCCGCCGCCGGCACCTCCGTGGCACACGGCCGCCGGCCCGGCGAGGCTGCTGTACGTGAGTGAGCCAGGGACGGACCCATTATCAGCCGATCGTGCCGCGCGGAGGCCCCCCGTCACCCGCCGGCTCTCTGTGGCTCGACCTGGTACTGCGGCCGGCCAGGGAGTGCTCAGGGTACGGTTAGCTGGTGCTGGTGTACTGCGGAGGCCCCCGTCCCCCGCCGGCTCTCTGTGGCTCGACCTGGTACTACGGCCGGCCAAGGAGTGCTCAGGGTACGGTTAGCTGGTGGTGGTGTACTGCGGAGGCTCCCGTCCCCCGCCGGCTCTCTGTGGCTCGACCTGGTACTACGGCCGGCCAGGGAGCGTTCAGGGTACGGTTAGCTGGTGGTGGGGTACTGCGGAGGGTACGGGTAGCCAGGCTGCCTATTTTGAGGGTTCTGCGGCGGAGTGTGGATCTGAGTAGACTGTATGATAAAGCATGGTCGGGTTGGATATTGCCGTGTTGGGTATAACACTGGCCTCCGGGGCATTATTTGAGCGATATGTGATGTTTTGGGTAGGTACAACAGATCGTGCTTTGGGCTCTCGCTCCACTTTGTCCTGGCAGTGGTGTCGGGCGATATTGGTCGATTTAGGTTGTATTCTGGCCCGTCAATTCCCGCGGGGATTCCGGGGAATCAGTAGAAAAGTGCTTTCTACTGATTCCCGAAGCAAGGAGATTTCTAGATTTCTGATTCTCTAAATTCTGCCGACCAACAGGAATTGCGTGATCGGGTGGTGGGGTCAGGGCCTGCGCAACAAGCTCTGCTTAGTGCAGGTCCTGATCTCGGAAATCCATCCATTCAAAACATTCGGACTAAAAAAAGAAAAAAGAAGAGGTAACAGGAATATCAATGTATTATAAGTACATTGCCCAACTGCGGTAAAGTAAAATGCCCGCCGGGGATTCCAGGGATTCCCGTAGGGAATGTGACGGTCAGAGCACAGCCTAAATCTTCTGAGAACTCAGCTGGCCTCTAGCTCTGCAGCTCATGCGTATCTATCTGTAGCGCTGAGCTGGACAGCCAGGTGTGTCCCCAGGGTGGCGTGTGTCTGGGCCTGGACAGCAGGGTGTCCCCCAGTAGTTGGGTGTGTGTGTCGGGCTGGACAGCCAGGTTGTCCCCAGGGTTGGCGTTTGTCTGGGTTGGATCAGCAGGCTTGTTCCCAGGTGCGTTTGGTCTGGCTGGACAGCCAGGTGTGTCCCAGGGTGGCGTTTGGTTCTGGGCTGGACAGCCAGTGTGTCCTTCAGGGTAGGTGTGTTCTTGGGCTGGACCAAGCAGTGTGTGTTCCCGCATGGGTTGCGTTTGTCTGGGCTGGAACAGCCAGGTGTGCCCAGGGTGGCGGTGTGTTGGGCCTGGACAGCCAGGTGTGTCCCCAGGTGTGGTGGTTTGTGGTCTGGGTGGGACGCCAGGTGTGTCTCAGGGTGCGTTGTGTCTGGCTGACAGCCAGTGTGTGTCCTCAGTGGGTAGGTCTGGGCTGGACAGCCAGGTGTTGTCCTCAGGTGGGGTGTCTGGACTGAACAGCCAGGTGCTGTCCTCAAGTGGCGTGTGTCTGGGCGGACAGCCAGGTGTGTCCTCAGGTGGCGTGTTTGTCTGGGCCTGGACACCAGGTGTGTCCTCAGGGTGGCGTGTTGGCTGACAGCCAGGCCCTGTATTATCCCCAGGGTGGCTCTAACTCACCGTGTGTCTGGGCTGGCAGCAGGGTGGTCCCCAGGGTGGCGTGTGTCTGGGCTGGACAGCCAGGTGTGTCCCCAGGGTGGCGTGTGTCGGAGCTGCGTGCCGGTGGTGTATGGCGTCGTCGTCGGACGATTGATTGCCTGCTGTCTGCATGTCAGCTCTGTGACGAGCTTAGCCAACACGTGCTGGTGCTGCTGCTGCTGGAGCTGCTGTCATAGCTGAGGCCTGCAGTGTTTCCGGCCGACTATCGTAGTTATCATCACTTTGCGTGCTCCGGTACAGCACCCAGTGGCGATGTGTATGGGATTTTTGCCCGTTCTGAAAATCGCTGTCATCGGTGTCGAGATTAACATGCCGGAAGCATGTTTGGAAACATGCCGGCACGCGGAGCATGTCTGCAGTGTTGGTGGCCTAGCCAGTCCGTGGCCAGGGGCTGAGTGAGGGAATATAATCAACCAGCTATCTATGGACTGTTATGGGAAAAAGTTGTATGATTGTGAAGCTGTACTTTTTATTTTTACGAAACTGGTAAAATTTTCGTAAAAATAAAAAGTACGACTAAAAATTCACTTTTTTAATTACACTCGAGCTATGTGGAATCTTCTAAGTTAAAAATCCGCAAATACGCCTAGGTAGTTTGCTTATCACGCCGTATCACACCATAGTGTAAAACGTGTAATTTGCAGATGAATGCGAACGGCTATTGCTTCAATGAAATACATCAGACAAGTTTTGATTATTACAACCGCAAGGAAACTGGTCATTTAGAGGCGTTTTATTAATGGACGTTTCGTTACGTCGGTCAACAAAGCCAAGACTCACGCGATGGAAAGTTGGATTATTTTATTTTATGAAACTAGTAAACAGTAGTGATGTCCTAGTTTGTGGACATATTTACATTAATAAAAATGTAAGACTTATGTTAAAAGATTACGAGCAAACGTTCAGGGGATTCTGAAGTCCCAATGGTACATTGCCTTCAGCATGCATGTATCTTAAATTGATCCCTCTGCACGCAGTGCATACCATTGTGGGAACAAGCGTTCATTGATACAGGGATTACAGTTACATTTGATTACAGTACATTGATGCAGTGATACAGTTACAGTGATTGATTGCCTAATTTGGAGAACGGTTTTGCACTGGAACCTTTAATACGGCACGACACCAATGACTATAATGTCATTCAGACGGAATCAGAATAAGGAAGCTTATGCACGAACTATTTGCTACATTAGGGAGCTGGAGCGCCCGAAAACCCCAATAAACAAACAAAAAAGGGAGCTGGAGCCTTTCCCGAGTTAGCTGATGCTGTGTCATCCAGATTATCACAAGCCTAATGCTTTTTATATCCTTTGATATTGTACTATCTGATGCATGTCACTGGCCAGCAAATGATGGTTTTGAGTCCCAGCTTTCTTTGATCTTCATTTTTGATCATTTTACTCAAAGGTTTTGTAAAATTCAGATTCGAGGTTTCCGTGCCAAGTTGGCAGACCTCCCGCCAGACTTGTAAATGACTCAGAGTTGAGTCATGAGTTGACTCATGAGTCAGACATTTTTTGATGAGTCATGAGTTAGGTCGACTCAATTTGTAAAAGCGGGCACTTGAGTCAAGAGTCGAGTCGATTTCAATTTGTTTGAAACAGCACTTTGAGTCGAAGAGTTGAGTCAATCTTTTGGGTTTGTGAATCAGACTTGAATCAGACTCAAACAAATGTGAGTCAAATTGCAACAGGGACATAGCCAAGGGGTACTGGGCGATGCCCTTCACCTGAGCAAACCAATTTACACTAGATAGAATGCGATTTTGTTCTGACACCCGACCCCCTCCAGGGTCAACATCAAGTAATAATGAAACTCTTTTGATGAGTCAATTTGAGTCGACTCAAATGTTTTTTTGAGTCGAGTCGAATCAATTTGTTAAAACTGCACTTGAGTCATAAGTTGAGTCGACTCAATTCTTAAAAGCAAGACTTAAGTCATGAGTTGAGTCGACTCATTTTGTTTTAAGCACCACTTGAGTCAAGAGTCGAGCCAGTTATTTGACTCTTGAGTCAGACTTGAGTCGACTAAAAAAATATGAGTCATTACAAGTCTGCCTCCCGCTGCCCGCTACCATTTCTCTTTTATTTGTTCCCTCATTTGTATCTCAATTCCGATTTCCAAGTGGTGTTTCTTTTGCAAGGAAATGTCTAGTTTTGAGACGGAGTATCTTGTGGTGACCTTGGGAGAGGTTGAAGCCGCTCGCTGAAAACGATGGACAGGGCTGCTCGAATTTCTGCCTCTGCTTCTTGCTACCGGCTCGGTAAACCAGACCATAGTCTGCGTGCGTGGATGCACTTGTGGGACAACCAATGGCAGTAACAACCAGTCTGGCCAGCCAATCGGCTTACATCGCTACAGTTGACACCCTTGCCTCGGTGAAGGCTATCTTCCATCAGACTCAGCCTCCGTCGACGGTCTGTAACAGGTGTGTGTGTAGCGGCCGGTGGTACGCCGCCGGTGGCGCCGACTGGCGGCGGCCGCCGCCGCGGTGGAGCTCCGCACGGCGCGCCAGTCCAGCCCACTGCGTCGCGCCGGCCGCGTCTCAGTCGCCGCTGCGGTGAACCTCCGCGCGGCGCACCAGTCCAGTCCACTCCGTCGTGCCGGCCGCGTCCGATCACCGGCTGCCAGCCGACCGCTGCCACAGCCCGAGACCGCGCCGCGGGGCCGGCCCCCCGCCCCACCGTCACACCGCTCTCACGTCATGCTGAGCACCTTCGAGAGCTCGCTGCGGCGCACTGACCGGTCGCGCGGCAGTTTGCGCGGCCGGGGCCGCACGGCGTCACCGCGACCCTGCCAGACGCCGACGGACGCCGCTATGTCCTACTACCTGTCCGGCTCTCCGACGCCGTCGGTGGCGTCGACGCGCCCCGGCAGCGGTCTGTCGGACCGGGTACTGCTCGGCTCCGGCAGCTCGGCGAGCTCCGTCAGTTCTGTCACTCATCGGCTGTATCACTCGTCAACGCTGGCGTCGGCCGCCAAGACGCGGCCGGCGCCGGCCGAGCGGTCCTCGGAGCGGCCACTGCGACGCACCAACCTGCTCGAGCTCACCTCCAAGGTGGTGAAGACGTCCGACTTCCAGGAGGGGCCGCGCGTGTCGCAGCTGATCACGCTGGAGATCAGTGATGAGGATGAACGAGCACATGGCGGTGCGCTGATGCGCCGCCGCCGCTCGCTGCCCAACATCACGCCAGTGCCGGCAGCCGAACAGCCGGGGACGCCTCGCTCAAACCGACGTCGTGTGACGGCTGGCGCCGGGCCGCGGTCCGCCGAGCTGCTGGGCAGTCTGGACCGGCGCAGGATGGCGCGCAAAGACGGCTACCAGCGCCGGCTGGGCAGCGACGGCAGCTCAGCCAGCAGCTCGCCAGCTCGCTCCGACTCGCCGACGCCGCCAGGTTCGCCGGCCCCTCCCGGCCGCCGCCGCGCGCTCTGCCACAGCCAGCCGAGACCCACCCGCGACAAAACGCCGCCGCCGTTCGAGCTGTCGCTGAGGCGAAGTGTCTCTGTGCCGGCCAAGGCGCTGGGCAAGTGTGACGGGAAGGCCTCGCCGCGGTCGCCCACGTCGCGGAAGCCGCTGACCAAGACGCAGAGCGCTGTAGAGGGCTCTGCTCGTGCCGCCGCCGCCGTGATTGACTTTGCCTCGCCTCTTAGCCGAGCGGCGAGCGACTCGCGCGTGGAGCAGCTGCTGCGAGAAGCTCGTAAGGCTCGCGATATGAGCCCCGCCGAGCTGCGGCGCGCGTTCGTCTACTTCCCAGTGCGTGGTATCAAAAAACAGAACGGCAAGAGCTTCAAGGACCTGTCGCGGATCCTGGAGGAGCAGCATGTGGACACAACTGATACGGTAGGTCCGACGATCAGCTGCAGAACTGACTGAAACGGTACCGCCCCGCGCTGGGACACGTATTAACTTCACCTCACTGGGCAATCTCACAGTCAATTGCACTAGTCAATAGCATACACTAAGATTCTGATGATTCATATTCGAAATTCGGATGGATTCGGACCTGGAGTGCAGAGTATGTAGTGGGCGGCCATGTGATGAGACATTAGACAGTGAAAGCGGTCAGGGCTCGCACGATGCTGGTGGGAGGCCGGTCACCGGTCGACTGTCGTGGCGTCACCGGTGGGCTGTCGTGACATGCCTTCCCCCTCCCCCGGTGTTCGTGTCAGGCTGCGGCGCAGTGAGCGGCCAGGCGACGTTAATGCCGCTTTTTACCCCCGCACACACTGTCAGTGTCACTCGGACTGTCACCGGCGATCGATCTACCGCTGATGTGACACCGGTCTGTGTCATTAGTGTCATTAGACGATCTACATCGGCCGGCCTGTCGCCGGGCCGCGGTTGGAGCGGCCCGGGGAGGACCTGTGGCAGCGACAGAGCGTTCTGCATGCTGAGTATGGCCCCAGGGTCTGCCTGACCTCGCAGTGACCCCAGCGCCGGCCGACGGGCAAGGTTTCATCGCCGGAGCGACTGCTGCGCCACCCCGGCCCGCGCCGCGCACCGCAACTCCATGTTGAAATGCTAACAGTTTTTCTGATTGGTGAGGAATGGAGTCTATTAGCGGGCGCCAGCTGGCCGACGCTGAAATACCCATCAATCTCGGACGGGATTTGATTGTTCAATAGTCCGACCGCTGCCCGCTGACATCCAATGCTGAGTAAATCAATGGTCTGGGTTCTGGTGGCGGCCAGCGCACTGCAGGCGATATACGCGGCCGGGCCGGCCGCCGGAAGGCCGGACAGGCGATATACGTGGCCGGGACGGAAGGCCGGACAGGCGATATACGCGGCCGGGACGGGAGGCCGGACAGGCGATATACGCGGCCGGGGCAGGGAAGGCCCGGACAGGCGATATACGCGGCCGGGACGGAAGCCCGGACAGACGATATACGTGGCCGGGGCAGAAGCCCGGACATGCGATATACGCGGCGGGTACGGGAGGCTGGACTGGGCGTGCTCTGCGTTACGAAGCGCTCTTCGACCGGCGCGGTATCCAGCGGCCGTGAACGTAGCAGACACTGTGTTGGCACCAGCCGTATTCACTTGACATGAAACCCAGGAGAATTTGAAACTGGGTAGTTTTCGCAGCCTACAAAACTGCGTGTCGGAGTGATGCCGTTTATCTCACGATTTTGCTCTCCGATGAGTTTTTGCATCGTTATTATCCACATAAGTGTGGTGTGGAATTCTGTGGTGTAGCTATACTACATGCAGTAGTCGCTGTGGAGCACTGTTGTGGTTCTGACCATACAAATACGTGACACATACATGGTCCTGAACGTGCCATGCAGCCGATGACAGGTCTGCCAAACATGATGACAGGTGTGTCGGACATGATGACAGGTGTGTCGGACATGATCCCGAGCCTGTCGTTTGTGAGGTGACATTACTGGGTCGTGACATTTACGTGTTTCCTGTCAACTGTCCCCAAGATCCGGCCGGCCGTCGCGTCACCACCGTATTGTGAATCCACCCAACCAGCGTCTCTCTGCGCCGCGCTACGACGTCTCACTCCCACTCCTATTCTGAACAGGATCTAATCAGCTCTATCTGTCGACAATTCTCTATCACAGCCATCCGTTCAGCCGCTCTTGTTGCCCCCCCCCCGCCACCCCACACACACACCGCGCCTGCATCACCGCCCCCGCCGCGTGGCATTGTTAACACGCGTGACCTGCGTGCCGTTTTCATTTACTGCACGTCAGCTGTGTGGGCGGCTGGCAATGCGTCTGCTATTTAACCGAGCGGCCGCCCTGCCAATTGCCCCACGAACACCTGCCGATTGTGGCGCAGTGTGTGCCGCGCGGCAGACGCGGCGCGGCTCCGCGGAAAAACAGAGCTGCTGTCGGCACGTCTGCGGCACGTTTGTGGCGCTCTGGAGGCGTTTGTCGGCGGGCGGGGGCGTGCCGGCAGCGCTGGCGCCGCTGAGTGTTGCGTCACCTGTTTGTGTCTCCGGCGCCTCTCTGTACAGCAGCACAGCAGCACGGCGGGCGGCTGAGACGGGGCCGGCTGCTAGGGGTCTCCTAGGCCGACTGCTAGGCACGGGATCATACTGGTCTCAGGCAAGCAGCAGCAGCGCTGGGGAGGGGGTGGAGGCCGGCCGCGGCTTGGGCGGAGGCCGGCCGCGGCTTGGGCGGAGGCCGGCTAGTAAGAGGGACCTTAAACTGGAGTCTGGATTTCGAATGCCACTTGCTTGCCATATGGCCCACTCACTTACGAAATTAGCCATGATTAATTGGCTATAGTTAAGCGATTTTGTGTCAAGATTGATACAATTTCGCATCCATTATCAAATAGGACTGTTTACATTTTTGCCAATGGACCCGTAGGGAACTATTCGCCATTCTGTTGAGCAGAGACATTAGGCTGTACATTTAAGCAGCCTGTTTTCACTCACTGACGCCACTGACACGACAGACCATCAGTGTGTCACTCTCCTGTCCCGCTGTCCCGCTGTCCCGCTGTCCCGCTGTCCCGCTGTCCCGCTGTCCCACTATCCCGCTGTCTCCCTGTCCCCCTGTCCCACTGTCCCACTGTACCGCTGTACCACTGTACCACTGTCTCTCTGTCCCGCTGTCCCGCTGTCCCGCTGTCCCGCTATCCCACTATCCCGCTGTCTCCCTGTCCCACTGTACCGCTGTACCACTGTACCGCTGTACCACTGTACCACTGTCTCTCTGACCGCTGACCGCTGACCGCTGACCGACAGCCGCAGACCGCAGTCACCTGACCCCTGCCGGTGCGGTGCCCCGCCCTGCTGACCCGCTGAGAACGCTGTGACCCACCACCGGCCTCAGACCACCCAGCTCCCTCGAGCTATGTCTGGCTGGGACGCTATGGTCGCTATGACCGAGCTATGGCTGGCTGGGACGCGGCCCGGCTCTGTGAACCGACCACGGCACCGTTTATAAACGGATGGCTGCTGGGCATTGTCGGCTGTACCAAACTAGACCAATGGGCGCCACACAGCCTAGCAGCTGCGGCACCCATAAACCCAAATCATCATCATCTGCACCAAACTAGACCAAACTAACTAGTACCAAACTAGTCCGCTCGCCCGGGATCATGGCTGCTCCATCGGTGCTACTGAATGCTCATTTATTGGTTCTCTATCTTAAAAAGGTCTGAGTCTACTCAAGCTCGAGCCCACAAACTGAATGTCTGGGCCGACAGTCCTAAGAGAGGTGACTGATCGTGACTGAGAGAGGTGACTGATCGTGACTGCGGGGACTGCTTGGCCGCCGAGAGCGTGACCGGCTGGCCCGCTCGCCACCCTGACCGCTGCGCCGGCTGAAATGGAGCAGGTCGACCATTGTGGCGACTGAGCAGGGCGCTCTGAGAGGCTCTGTCGGGCTTTGTTGGCGGCAGTTTGTCGGCAGTTGAGCCACTGAATGGGTTCGGACAGTGGGACGTGGCGGGTTGTTTGCTTGGGAAACCCTGCGGCTGCTTTTGCTTGAAGCGGATGGTGCATACACGATTTGTCGGCTGTTGTAATGGCCAAAAGGCAAACAAAAGACTGTTTGGGTGCGTTATCCGGATTAATGCCTGATCACGGTATGGCCGTGAGGACGTAAACGATTGTTGGCCGCGCTGGTGACTGCAACGCTGGATGTGGAGATAGCAGAGACTTCATTCTCGCATAGAAACACAACACCGCTCGCTCGAACGGGGATGCAAACGACGCGTTTTCTCCGCACATCGGACTTTCCAAGTGATCTGTGGGCCTCCTGCTGAAAATTCAAAGCCACTCACGAGTGAAAGAGAAACCACTGGTGACTGGCATGTATTATGCGTGTGTCTCTGTGGGAGACATCTTTGTTTAATCCGCGTTCTGATTAGGCAATATCGACTCTGCGGTCGAACAATGCGTTTCTCCCGGTATGGAAATGGAGTGTTTCGCTGAGTCCGCTCCTCGCTACCAGCAGGAGACTCCTCACAAGGGCTCCCCTGCGCCTGGTGGTCGGAGATGATGTGTTGCCGTCATCCGTTCCCCGAGCTTGCGAATGTCATGCTGTACGGTGCTGCAATGGCTGCTGAACCGGCATTAGCCCCCTCACAGAGTTCGGGATTGGGCGGCTCATGGTCTCTCTGGGGTCTGATGTGTGGACGTGCAGCTCGTTGGACGGACAGACGTGAGACATTAGACGTTTGTGTTAGACGATAGACGATAGACGATAGACGATAGACGATAGACGATAGACGATAGACGATAGACGATAGACTATAGACGATAGACGATAGACGATAGACGATAGACGATAGACGATAGACAGACGTAAGACGACAGACGTAAGACGACAGACGTAAGACGACAGACGATAAGGATGTCGATAGACGGACGGCACGGACGACGGACGGACGACGGACGGAACGGACGGACGGACGGACGGACGGACGGACGGACAGAGTGAGGGAGGAGGTGTTGACGTCCAGTGGTCCAGTCCCGTCTTGTCCAGGAGGTCAAGAGGTGACGGTCGCAGGAGCGGAGGGAGCGCCCCAGTGTTGACGGTCGAGTGTCACCGTCTCTATTGGTCGCCAAGGCCGCTGCTGAAGAGGGTCACCTTCGTCTCCGGCAGCGCCATTGTCGCGGGTCAGCTGGGCTGTTTGGATTGCGTGGATTGCGCCATCACCTCTCAATGGCTCGTCAGGGACACAGAGCCGGGCCGACGGCTGCCCCGCTGAGGTATGTGTCGGGCTACTTGTGCCGCACAGTCCGCGTCTGGTGTCTCGGTGTCTCAGAATGGCTGTCTCTTGTTGCGTCTCTGCGTCTCCAATAGAGGGCCGCCGGTGCGGGTTCTCGAATGGTGCTGTCCTCGGTGCGGGTTGGGTGTGGTTTGCGTGGTCCGCGTGGCGCCCCGCCCTTCTCTGTGCGCTGTCTGTTGAGGGTCGCGCTCTGTGGTGCGGTTCGCCCGGTCAGATGTCACCCTCGTGTGACGTCATCCCCCACGGTAGCGTTACGTTATTGGATGAGGAGGGCGATGGTTGGTCTTTGAGTCGTTTGGGAATGATCGGTGTCGATATCACCGATGAGGCAACTGACTCGGTTTTACGTCTCAAGCTGACGTGTCGTGGACGTGGACGTGACGTGTAATGGACGCCGCCGCAATCTGGACACAAAATGCGTGCTTTGCCTATAGGCATGCATATCCATGCAATAGTCCAGTAGGGTAAGTGGTATACATTCGAGGAAAACACGTCATTTTACTAACTTTATTTTGTTATCATATTATTGGCATCCCCATTGCCTGCTCCTGTGTCGCCCGCGTTCAGCTGGTCCCATGGTATAGTTTCTTTAGTTTATAGTGGCCATCTTTCTCTCCGCTGTGGTGGCTGACTCAGCTTCTCACTCTATCTGGGTCTCCGCTGTGGTCTCTGAATCGATGTCTCAGTTAACCTGCGTCACGGCTCGTGACGGAACAACTTTTCAGTCGGCACAAAACACCGGATGTGGCTGGCACACACTCTAATAGCCCGGTGTCGTCCGCCAAAGGCTCACCGCCACCGTCTCTCACGGCTTTTGTTAGTTTTTATTGGTGCTTTCCGGTTCGGCGCCTCCCCGGTTTGTGGTAAGCGTTTAGCCCAGAGCACGTGCCGCTTTTTTGTGCTGCTCGCGCGGCCCACGCAGCTGACGTCGAGCGTCATTTCTCGATGAGTTTTTAATTCGTCTTCCTGGATGAGATTATATATATTTGTGGCGGCGGTGATGGGGTGATTTACCAATCTGCGAGGTCAATCGACCCTGAAACGCAGACAGATTCATGGTTAATGCGAGAGATGAAGACCGTGTGAAATTTAAACGTGTTGTTTTTATCACGCTTGTCTCATTTCAACCGCTACACCCATATAATTATTCAGAAAGGACGATGGAGCATGGTCTGCTCAAAAGTCAGTTGTGGATATGGCCAGATGTAAAAGCTGGTAAAACTAGCACCTGCACTAGCATGTTTCACGTCAAGGCGCCATTAGTGACGTTCTGCATGCACGCTGCGGAGCGCACGGACGCGGCTGGTTACACTATTGTCGACAGACAAGCGTTCTGGTGTTACATGTTACATTGGGGATGTTACGGCATGTCCTCTTAACGGCACATCCGTTAACAACCCGTGTTTGTCCTCAGCCCGTGTTGACTGGTAAACGTGATTGTATTGACTGGTAAACGTGATTGTATTGACTGGTAAACGTGAGGTGTCTGGTAACAATCAGCTGATCCAGCGCTGACGCTGATCGCTCGGAACATTAACCGTTGTTTGCGCCTGGGCGGCCATGAGAGCGGCCCAGGGCTTCCGTGTCGGCGATGGCTATCTTTCCGCCCGCCCACCTGGCCGTGGAGCGCGTAGGTTGTCGCCGTCCCTGGTGTGGTGACAACGCCGAAACTGGAGACCGAAACCCGTGGGTGACTCCGTGCCTGTGTGCGGTGACAGCTCACTAAAACTGGAGGTGGCGGCTCCCATGTTCGGGACCCTCCACATCGAAACTGGAGACGGCAGGAGCCATGTTCGGTCCACTGTGGAAACTGGAGAACACGGCACCCATGTCCTACCCATGTCCTGTCCTCCATTGAAACTGGAGAACTTGACACCCATGTTCGGTAGACACCCCTGCTGGGCAGTCGGCATCAGCAGGCAGACAGACGTGTCCGGTGGCTGAGACTCTGTGACGGACGGCACGTCTGCCGGCCCCCGGTGGCAGGGTCCGTTGGACAGCTGGCCCTAGTGTAGGTGGGCAGGCGTTCCGCCTTGGACAGCTGGCCCCTGGCTGTGGTGGCAGGGGTCCGATTGGACAGCTGGGCCCCCGGTGGTGGACCAGAGTCGTTTGGACCAGCTGGCAACCTGGTGTGTGGGTGGTGGCAGCGCGTCCGTTAGGACAGCTGGCCCCTGGTGTGGACACGGTGGTGGCAGGGCTCCGTTGGACAGCTGGCCCCTGGGTCGTGGCATGGTCCGTGGACAGCTGGCCTCTGGTGTGGTCAGCGGTCCGTTGGCGACAGCTAGGCCCCTTGGTGTGGTTGGCGAGGGTCCGTTGGACAGCTGGCCCCTCGGTGTGGTGCAGCGTCCGTTGGAACAGCTGGCCCTGGTGTGGGTGTGCGGCCACCTGAGGACAGCTGACCCCTGGTGTTGGAGGCGGCGGCACCTGAGCCGACAGCTGGCCCCTGGTGTGAGGCGCGCAGCGGCACGTCTGTCATCCCCGTCTGCCGGCCCCGGATAAAACGGCAGGCGTCCGTTGGGACAAAGCTGGCCCCTGGTGTGGGGCCGGCGGCAGCGCCACGTCTGTCATCCCCGTCTGCCGGCCCGGTGGCAGCCGTTCCGTTGACAGCTGGCCCCTGGTGTGGGGGCAGCGGCGTACCTCAGGACAGCTGGGCCCCTGGTGTGGTGGAGGCGGCGGCACCTGCAGGACAGCTGGCCCCTGTGTGGGGCAGCGGCACCTGATGGACAGCTTGGCCCCTGGTGTGGAGCGCTCCAGGCCGGCACCTGAGACAGCTGGCCCCTTGGTGTGGGAGGCGGCGGCACCTGAGGACAGCTGGCCCCTGGTGTGCGTGGTGGCCGGCAACCTTCAGGACAGCTGGCCCCATGGTGTGGGCCGGTGGCGGCCACCTGAGGACAGCTGCGCCCTTGGTGTTGACGCGGCGGGCACCTGAGGACAGCTGGCCCCTGGTGTGGAGGCGGCGGCACCTGAGGACAGCTGGCCC
Source organism: Semibalanus balanoides (assembly GCA_014673585.1). Classification (NCBI taxonomy): domain Eukaryota; kingdom Metazoa; phylum Arthropoda; class Thecostraca; order Balanomorpha; family Balanidae; genus Semibalanus; species Semibalanus balanoides. The sequence continues at coordinate 59,292 of VOPJ01010685.1, forward strand.
CTGGTGTGGGGGCGGCGGCAGCGGCACGTCTGTCATCCCCGTCTGCTGGCCCCCGGTGGCAGGGTCCGTTGGACAGCTGGCCCCTGGTGTGGAGGCGGCGGCACCTGAGGACAGCTGGCCCCTGGTGTGGAGGCGGCGGCACCTGATGAACTGTGTGGTGCTGAGCTGTACGCCGTGCACGCCCTTGTTGTGCTCCCCTGCGGTCCGGCGGCCGTCCCTGCCGGCTCCAGCCCGTCCCTGTCTGTGCTAGCTGCGGCAGCTGTGGCAGCTGTGACAGCCCTCTGTACTGCGGCAGCCTCTGCCGCCGCAGCACGGTCTATACAGCCCTCATCGTGTGGCAAAGCCGACGGGGCGGTCTCCCCTCTGTTATTGAGCCTTGGGTCTCCCTATGTGTACTGCCTACGGTGGTGATGGCGGCGGCCTTCACAAACTCCCCAGACTCGACAGATATCGCAGGGACACACAGACCTGAGGCTCAGACAGCCAGCGTGCCGACTGGTGTCGCTGGCTTACATCTTTCTAACGTCGCCCGCTGACGTCTGTCTGACGTCGCCTGCTGACGTCGCCTTCTGACGTCTGTCTAACGTCGTCTTCTGACATCGCCTGCTGACGTGTCGCCTTCTGACGTGGCCGGGTGGAGCGCTCCCTGTTTACTGCAGAGGTGTCACTAGCGCCGCTTCACCAGCACGAGACGAGGCCGCGCGGCGTTTTTGTGCCCCGCACGTGTAGGCGGCGGTGGGCTGCTGATCGTTTCCGCGGTGAGGTGGCTGGCGAGAAGAAGTAGGGGTGGTCAGCGTCTCAGCAGCTGGCTGAGGCTAGTTGCGCTGTTTGAAGATACTATGCTGCTTTGGCGTGTTCGGTGTTCCAGTGATGATTGAGCGGTGTTGAGTTGAGCAGCGTGAGAGTCACGTGATGTTTGTTACCCTTCTCCTTACCAGTTCACAGAGCCTTATTTTGCCACTTACACTTCTTACGTTTTATCACAATGTCTCTTTTATTATACTTTTTTGCTCGGGCACTCAGTTATCTATAGTCACTCCGTCACTCATTCAAGTCACCGAGTCATCTCTTCATTCAGTCACTGAGGAATTCAAGTCCTTAGTGATCACTCGAGTCATGTAGTGACTCGAGTGACTCGACGCAGTGACTCAATCATTCAGTCGCTCACACCATTCTCGCTTCACGCCAGTCCCGGTCGGACCAGTCGCCGGACACTACGCTGATATTCTTTTGTCTCAAAGGCACGCGTTTCAGGGCGTTCTGGCTATCCACTTAACTGAATCAAAGCATGCCATTACTGTGTTAGATCGCAGATCTGATGATACCCAGGTAATCCATTGGGCTGAAGTGAGTGGCAAATAACCACACATTACCGCTGAGCGCTGTGAACTCCAATCAGTGTTCACAGCGCTCACTCACGCTCGACCGAACACTAACTGGCTCTACCCGTCTCGACCCAACACTGACTGGCTCTACCCGTCTCGACCCAACACTAACTGGCTCACCGTCTCGACCCAACACTAACTGGCTCTACCCGTCTCGTCCTCTAATGCCCGCTGAAGTTAACACTCCCTGTCGACGGAGCCGGCGAACACCCAGCTTCCGGCCGATCTTAATAATTCACTCACTAATCTACGCCGGCCTCGGGGCTGGATAATATGAGAGGTATCGATTTTTATGACGGCGTTTGAATCCTCAAGTAAGGCATCGGAAGGCCATTGACCTCGTCACACCCTGGATCAAGAGTGCCCGGGGCGCTGGATGGCTCCTGGGTGTACTCGTTTACCGCTCCCTGCCTCTCTAGCCTTCAGCACCTCTCGGTGCTTAACACCCAAGACTCGCGTCAGCCTGTGGCTAGCTCGCTACCAAGCTATGAGCTAACACATTGTGTTACACATTGTGCTGGATCACATTGTGTGATGCAATGTACATTTATCCATGCAATGTACATCACATTGTGTGATCACAATGCAATGTCTTCAGCACCTCTCGGTGCTAAACAGCCAAGACTCGCGTCAGCCTGTGGCTAGCTCGCTACCAAGCTATGAGCTGACGCGATCCAGCACATTGTGTGCAGCACATTGCGATCCAGCACATTGTGATCCAGCACAGCGCGATCCAGCACATTGTGTGCGTCACGGACACGTCGAGGATTGCAGGACGCCTCGTCGAGGATAGATAGATCCGTCTCTGGCCACTGACGTCACGCCCTCAGTGACCGCCGCCCAGCCCACTGATACTACTCGACAAGGCCGCGCTGCTCGCCCAGACGGAACACTCTGTAAGGGCCCAGCCCACTGATAATGCATCGGAACGGCCGCTGCTCCGCTCCAAGAACCGGAACCAACTTGTACGCGCGCCCCCCACCGATACTACATCGAACGGCCGGCTGCTCCGCCTCCAGACGGAACAACTCTCGTAACCGCAGCGCAGCCCTGATAATACATCGAAACGGCCGCTGTGCCGACCTCCAGACGGAAACAAATCAGTAACGCGAGCCCAGCCCACTGATAATACATCGAACGGCCGCCTGCTCCGCTCCAGACGGAACAAGCTCTGTAACGCCGAGCCCAGCCAACTGATAATGCATCGATACGGCCGGCTGCTTCCGCTGCCAGACGAACAACTCGTAACGGCGAGCCAGCCCACTGTAATGCCATCGATACGGCGGCTGCTCCGCTCCTAGACGGAACAACTCTGAACCGCGAGCCCAGCCCAATGAATATACATGAACGGCCGGCTGCTCCGCTCCAGACGCGAACAACTACTGTAACGCGAGCTCCAGCCCACTGAAATACATCGACGCCGCCTGCTCCGCTTCCAGAACGGAACAACTCTGTAAACGCCGACCGCAGCCCACTGATCAAATGCATCGAAACGGGCCGCTGCTCCGCTTCAAGAGGAAACTCTGTAACCGCGCAGCCCAGCCCACTGGATAATGCATCGAACGCCCGCTGCTTTTTCCGCTCCCCCAGACGGACAACTCTGTACACGCGAGCCCCAGCCCACTGATAATGATCGAACGGCCGGCTGCTCCGCTCAGACGGAACGAACTCTGTAACCGCGAGCCGCAGCCCATGATAATACATTGAATCGGCCGGCTGCTCCGCTCCAGACGGAACAACTCTGTAACGCGAGCCCAGCCCACTGATAATACATCGAACGGCCGGCTGCTCCGCTCCAGACGGAACAACTCTGTAACGCGAGCCCAGCCCTCTGATAATACATCGAACGGCCGGCCTGCTCCGCTCCAGACGGAACAACTCTGTAACGCCAGCTGAGTTATGACGGCTTTCACTTTCTAGGCGCGCTGTGTGCGTACGGGCGGCCGTTGCGTCGACCGGCAGCCCACCCGTGGAGCCGGTCACGACTGAAGCCAACTCTGTCTGTGTCGGCTGACCTGGCCGTGTTGACGGCTCAGTGTCTGGTCTGTGTCTGGTCTGTGTCTGGTCTGTGTCTGGTCTGTGTCTGGTCTGTGTCTGGTCTGTGTCTGGTTCTGTGTTCGGTCTGCGTCTGTCTGTGTCATGGTACTGGTCGGTCTGTGTCTGGTCTGTGGTCTGGTCTGCTGTCTGGGTCTGTGTCTGGTCTGTGTCTGTTGGTGTTGGTCTGTGTCTGGTCTGTGTCTGGTCTGTGTCTGGTCTGTGTCTGGTCTGTGTCTGGTCTGTGTCTGGTCTGCGTCTGGGTCTGTGTCTGGTCTGTTCGGATAAGAGTTGCAGAATTCTGGTCCCAGCGTCCAAACGCTGGAACCAGAACTGGTCACGGCCGTGACTGAAGCTGTGACTGGCCAGGCTAGCGCCATATGATAAGCATTGCAGCGCCGTGACTAAAGCTGTGACTTGCTTGCTCAATCCGTGGCCGTGACTAGGCTGTGACCAAATATTTATAATTTTATACACCTCTAGTTCGGATCTCTGTCTGGTCTGCTCCTGCCGCTGGGTGTCGGTTGTCTGGTCTGTGGTCTGTGGTCTGCCTGGTCTGCTCCTGGTCTGCCTGGTCTGCTCCTGCCGCCGGGTGCCGGTTGTCTGGTCTGTGGTCTGCCTGGTCTGCTCCTGGTCTGCTCCTGCCGCCGGGTGCCGGTTGTCTGGTCTGTGGTCTGCCTGGTCTGCTCCTGGTCTGCTCCTGGTCTGCTCCTGCCGCTGGGTGCCGGTTGTCTGGTCTGTGGTCTGCTCCTGGTCTGCTCCTGGTCTGCCCTGGTCTGCCCTGGTCTACTCCTGGTCTGTTCCTGGTCTGCTCCAGGTCTGCTCCTGGTCTGCTCCTGGTCTGCTCCTGGTCTGCTCCTGGTCTGCTCCTGGTCTGCTCCTGGTCTGATCCTGGTCTGCTCCTGGTCTGCTCCTGGTCTGCTCCTGTCGCTGGGTGCCGGTTGTCTGGCCTGCCTGGTCTGCCTGGTCGCCCTGGTCTGTCTGGTCTGTCTGGTCTGTCTGTCTGCCTGGTCTGCCTGGTCTGCCTGGTCTGCCTGGTCTGCCTGGTCTGCTCCTGCCGCCGGGTGCCGGAGACCGGTCGATCCGGCTGTTGGGGCGTGTCGGAAGACCTGCCTGTATTCCAGTACAGTTAGTTGGTCCGCAGACCAGCCGATGGCTGGCGGCTCTTATCGTTCATCAGATCTGGCTGCCGCTCTGACCTGGCGGCCCGAACGGCAGCAGCGCTTCGGGTCTGGCTGTGCTACATACAAGGTCAATCATTGCAGAGGCGGCGGCGGAGCTCCCGAGTTTCTGGCACAAGGCTCCGGCGCTGTTTCATTGCCCGGTTCCGGAAATATTGACTCACGCCCACTTCTACTAAAAATGTCGGGACTGTTTATGCATATGCATGTTTGAATATCATGAATGTCAGATAAGTGATTGGCATTCCGTTCTATTTTCGTATCAAGCGAATCTGAATCCACCCTGCCCTCTGGTTTAGCGAGGCATGTTCTCTGTAACAAGCCCTATGAGCGATGTGCTAAGCGGTGTAGTAATCTATGAGTCGTTCCAGAGTGGGCCGACTGATATATGAGCCGGTATTCGGCGCGTCATCACTGGCGCTGCAGTGCAGCGCTGCCATCTGCTGACGCACGCCAGCTGAAGCTGCCGCAGCTCATTAGCGACCCGCAGCGGTAGCGGCGGCGCTATAGTAGCGGCGCTTAGTAACGGTGCTTTGTCACTGTGCATTAGGTTCTGCTCAGTAACGGTAGCGGCGCTAAATTAACCGCGCCCTGTCACTGTCTGTTGGAGAGTGGAACTGATACGGCCCGCCCCGGTCACTGTATTGGAGGGTAGGAGTCATTCTCCGCGCCCTGTCTGTCTGCTGGAGGGAAGAGATCATCACTCAGTACCGCCATCACCCCTGCCTGTCACTACCGGAGGGCAACTTTAACGGGCCTACCCTGCCACTACCTAGTAGAAGGCAGAGCTAATGCATGTTATGTCTGACGTCGCTACCCAGCAGCTGTATGACGTTATTATCACTGTTCAGGTGTCTGGGTCCGGCCTGGGTCCTGTCCTACCCTGCCCTGCCCGGCGCTGTGGCCTTCCGCCACCTGGGCGGGCGAGGCGGGCGGGCTGGCGGCCGCACGAGACGCGACCTTATCACGGTGATTGGTGACGGTGTGGGCGGCTGTCGTCCGTCCGCTGAGCGGAATCTCATTCCGAAACCCGCCGCCTGAGGATGGGACGTGGACGGGACAAGGATACCACACCCACAGGCCCGTCCCATTCTGAGCTGTCAAGATGGAGGGACGGGAACAGGGTACTGACGCCCACAGGCCCGTCCCATTCTGAGCTCTGAAGATGGAGGACGGGACAGGAATACTCACGCTCACAGGCCATTCCTGGCTGTCGTCGTCTTGCCCTCCAGCGGTGGCTGAACAATCCCATTGCCGCTTATATTTTGCTTTTGGAGTAACTATTACCTGTGAAATGCTTCTTTAGTACTATGTTTGACTTGGAACATGGGTCTTGAGCTTGTGAATACGCTTTGAATACCGATAACTAATGATGTGTAGAAGCGACATGCATACATTTGCCGTTGTCTTGTACGTGTGACAAATGGTCGATGACAAATCCGGCGTATTTACGTAATACACGGCCTGCGTACCGCTTAGTGTCCTCTGACACGTGGAGTGCCGCTCACCGCTCCGTGCCTCTTCAGATGGACGGCCGGCTACGGCCCGTCACGGGCCGACTACGGACCTATTTACAGCACCTTATACCGCAGCCTGACCTCAGACCTGATGACCGCCCCACACAGACACACAGCCACACTCACACACACACAGACACAGACAGACACAGTATAACCCCCGGCCGACCTGGTACTGGCGAACTACAGCCCTATTTACAGCACCTACCGCAGCCTGACCCGGCGGCCCGGTGACCGCCCCACTCAGACACACTCACACACAGCCATACAGACATACAGACAGACAGACACACAGTGCTGGCGGCTGCCGGCGGCGTCGTCCGGTCCGGCCTGGCCCGCCCGGACTGGCCGACTTTCGGTACTGCACTGAGGCCGCTGTTGCGACCTCTGCTCCACATCTTCACCCGGAGCGGATCCGGCGGCCGTGGCGAAGAAGCATCCTGTCTACAGCTTCCACAGTCTGTTCACAGTCAGTCTACAGTGGCCGGCACAGTCTGTCATTATATGCAGGCCGTCCCACCAGCTCCGGCCCTGCTAGTGCTTTCCCACCAGCCTCGGTGGTGCTGGTACTGGGCCGGTGCTGCCCCACCAGCTCTGGCCAGATTTGTGTATTCTCAGTTGTGAGCGGGGTGTAAAGGCTCCTGCCGTCTGCCCCACTCAGGGGGGGGGGGAGAGACGGGAACAGTCACCACGATCGATACTGAAGGCAGGGGTCGTGGTGGTGGTGATGATGATGACGATGATTCTACCCATAAGCCCAAATAATCATCATCATGACGCCTGGCCCTGGGGTCAGTGTAGACCGTGCCGATAGTTTCCAGCTGCCTCTAGTCATCAGTTCTCTATCAGACCACCTCTTAGTGGAGTGAGATCTTTTGCCGCGGTGCAGCCTCCCTTCTGGCCGAGTCT
>VOPJ01010686.1:0-23585 GCA_014673585.1 Semibalanus balanoides
CGTGCAAAGTTTCCTGGATCCCAGTTTTAGGCTTAAAATTGCACAAAACATACAGGAAAAGCTCATACCAGGGCACTATAACGCACACCTGGGCAGATGCATACAATCAGCCAATCAGCTTGCAGCTTTTGACTACCTTCGAATCTCATTGGCTTAAGTGTGACTACTTGCAAAGTTCGTTCGCGTGACGTAAGGACCAGCTGACTAAAGAAGAGAGATGTATGCTTACACATAGTTTGATAAAATTCATAATGTACGGCCTTCTGTCATGAATCGGCGCAAAGTATGGATATGTTTACAATCAATCAATGAATCAATTCATTTCGACATCTCTTACATGGGAACAAGGCACATATATGTAGGTACAATATAAACAGTGAGTATGCATACACTATACAGTATAGGTAACTATATGCTTACATTCTATTTACGCCATGCCACAATATAAAAATAAATTATATTGTAAAATATAACCAAATTGTGTTAGGAAGCAAAATCGAATGTGAACTATTTCCTTTAAGGTATATTACCTAAGTAGGTACTTGACACGAATCTGTTTTTGGCCTTGGTGTTCAGAGATCATTAACCCGCGCACTGCAGGGGGGGGTTGATTTCCGCCCCCCCTCAGGTTTTTCAGGAGTTGCGGAAAAACGGCGGAGCGCAGCGCCGCCAAATTTCGTACACCTGTTTGGGCATCAATTACCACACTTTGGAAAAGTTTTTGGCTTCAGGTCATCTCGGGTCAGGTCACACATCCTGTCAAGTGACCTCACTTCCAAAAATGTTTGCGTTCGTCGCCAAAGCCACAGTCTTTGTTCGGAGAACAAAAGTTTGAAACTTGCAGGATTTTCATAAGAATATCAGTACTAAAATTCTCAATCTCGGATTTTTCGTATCGGTGACCAAAAGGTAGGCAATTTCCTGACCTCCCCACCATTATAAGTGAATGGAAATAAACAAATGTTTCCCTTTCATAAATATGGCCATTGGATCAGGCTAATTCTTTCAGAATAATGCTATTTTAGCTCATTAATAAATGAATCAGGTGCAAATTGTTGGTCAGTGATCTCTACAAGGTCAGTCTGAAGGTCATCTGAGGTCATGCAGCAATCGATTTGCTAATAACTCTTGATAGAAAAGGAGATAGAGACGATTAGTTGACCCAATCGTTGTTCGTCTATCTGGCCGCGTTTGGGCCTCGCATATGCAACAATGAACCTACTGGTCACCACATGACCTTGATCCTTAAGGTCAAATTTTGAAGTTGAGCCTTACCTAGGTCACCGTATATTATGTTTCAAGGCACTCAATGAGACAAACACCGATGGCATCAAAATGTTTTACCCTATCTTTCTTAGGTGACTGGTATTTTCCCACGAAAAACTGTTTTGCTAAAAACAGTAATGTTTATTGACCTTTCCATGACCTCTGGAGCCTAAACTATTGATCTGAGATCAATTTTGAGGACATACATGCGGACTGCAAATGCAATGGCTCTCGATTGTCTTCTCTAATCGTTTGCTACTAGCTATCATAGTTTCCGAATAATTGGGGGTTCTGGAAGAGTCCTAAAAGAGTCCCCTAAAACCGGAAAATTCTGAACCTTTGGTGACGCACTGGTGACCTCACAATTGTTGACCTGATCCAAGAAAAGAAACTGAAATACTTTCGATAGAGCTTGCCTAGAGGCTATCTAATGCCGTTTTTCCGCTTGTCGCTAACGTGCGTAGTTTTGGAGATCTCACGGGGGGGCGGAAATCAACCCCCCCCTGCAGTTCGTGTTCGGCGCGAACCCCCTGCAGTGCGCGGGTTAAGCACCTAAGTATTTCTATGATAGAGACTGGTATGCGAACATGATTCCAATATTCACTTTAACAACTTTTCCCGACAATGCTTTCAATAAAATAAATAAACGCATTTTATTTTCACTCACATTTCAGTTGGGGACACTGTAGGGAAATGCCCCAAAAATAGAGCGCTCTAAAAATAGAACCGATGACGTCAGAGCCTACCATAGACATCCATGTTAAAGCTCTGAAATTAGATTATCTTTATGAACACTTTTTACCAAAACCACTTGCAATAAATTGTAGCAAAATGTCAGAAACCAAGGAAGCAATATAAGATGCAAAAATGATCAACGATCGTGTTTTTTTCCCTGTAAAAGCCTTAACAAGACCCAAAGTCACATAGAAAATGTAACTTGAATTTCAAATTTGTGAAAAATAATGTGAAAATTTCATTCAATAATCTAAATTAAGCTTAACCGTTAAGTTTTTTCTCTAATTTAAGTTTATTTTTTTCAAAAAACCTTTTGTACATTACTTACGACGGATCTGATGTGTTTTTCAAAATAGTTATGACAACTATATTTTCACAACACGTTTCTCGCTCTATTTATTGGGCGTTTCAGCACTATAGGCAACGGCAGATAATCCAAAAATAGAACAAGGATCTAGACTGTTTCCTGCCAGTGACATATCCATAAATTTAACGTTACCAATCTATAAGCAAAGTTTGAAGTATTTTATCGCCGTATATGCCATATATGGGTCGTCAAGACTCAAGTGGTCGCAGTGCTAAGCAACAGCAGCTTAAAAAAGTCCCTTTTTTCGCGACTGCTTACAATGCATCAAACTCTAAAATTAGAGCGCTCTATTTTTTATCCCTACAGTGTCCCCGACTGATTTTTGAAACATTATCCACTGTTCAACATGCATAGATTGTGACGTAAACGAGTAGGTAAGCCAGTGGTGGAACTTAATGAAATCGATCGGGGGGCCCTAATGTTTATTTGATAGATTTTAACTCCATGCAAGCCATGCGACGCCATAAGCCTAATCAATATACAAAAATGAAATCATTGGGGGGCTCAGGCCCCCCAAAGAGATATGAAGTTCCACCCCTCAGGTAAGTAGGTAAGTATTTCTGCAGACTCCTCTCTATCTCAGAATTATACCCTCACATTGTATAATCGTCATCATCATCATTATCATCATAATATAATGATTTGCCTTGACATGAAACACATAGTGGACACATTTATACACAGTCAGCAAGGCAAAAGGATCGGTGCATAAGCTTACGCTGGAATCGACACACCTATCCCTTGAACACTATACTGCTTCTTAACTAATATCTGACCGCCACGCCGGTGAGGTCTGACAGACCGTCGCAATTTGTCCAGCCGCACTACCTCATACAAATAGTGCGTTTAAATCATACAAATCATACAAACAAATCGTGCGTCATACAAGTCGTGCGTTTAAACTGAACTGCTGTGATCACTGAACCGTGTTACAGGTGGTGACTCAGCCAGGGGTAGCCAGGTGCGCAGCTACCGGGAAGTGCTGTTCATTTGGGCGGGTGGTTGCCATGGCAACGGCGCGGAGCGTCGCAACGGCAGCGGCAATTGTCGGCTCATATTGAACGAAAACGGCGCAGTGTTGGTTCGTCGTTTTGTCAGTGCTGCTTCTGCTAACAGGATATCACTATTTTCAGGAATCAGTGGTGTGCTTGGTCTCCAGTTGAATCATTGACATTGCAGATGACTATCCGTTCAAGTTTCTACCTTTCGTGCTTATTCTGTAAGTATTTTCTCTTTAAAACAACGATAGATGTAGTTGCATTCGCTACCCGGTTTAATTAATATTGGCAGCAAATTTCCTAAAGCTCAACGAATCTTATGCAATTTTTCGTTTTATTTAACAGTAACATGACCTATTTGTTTTCTGAATGAGTATATAGTTATTTTCCCATTTGGTTTAACTAGCAGCATTATCGACATCGGTCATCGTGCTACGTGTTTTAAGCGTTTTTACATGTTTACGTGTGGCTACGTGTTTTATATTAATACCTATGACCAAATTTTGCTACTTTTCCTAATATAGTCCAGATACGCTAGCTCTAGAATTCGTCTTTGCGTTTCTTCACAAAGCATAATATATGTCATTGATTCCTACAGTTGATATTTGACATGGATGTTCATTGTATCCCTATATATTTGTGATATATTGTCATTATCTTCAAAAGCTCTTTATGGGATATTTAATATTCAGAAGACAACGTATTTTACGGAATCTTGCAGAAACTTCTATTTTACGGATTTTCTATGTCCTGAATCATTAATTAAATCGTGGGCTTCTGTTGCTATCGTTGGTATAACTAGAATCTAGATATTACTACATATTTGGGTTTTATTGTGTATTTGTGCAGGTCCAGAACCTTTCTAAATATTTCCTTTCCCGGATATAATACCGGAGCTCGCATCGTTTGAATCTTTATCATGCGGGAAGCTGTTCGATAATGAACTTGCTAAATACTTTGAGTGGAGGCTTGTTGGATTCTGTATCTTTTGAAAGCGAGTTATTGTTGGATGTAATGCATGGATACGATAAGTCTCTGCTTCAGTTGGTAGAACCTTTTACCCACCAGTTTTGTGCTAGCTCTACCAACATTTCTATCATATTTTGGAAGCATTCTTTTGTCAAAAGATGTATTTTCAACCGTCAAAGTCAGTCACTGTCAGACAGTTACCGTCATGTTCAACAATATCGTATTGAGAATTACCCTATGCAGTTATAAATCACGCACTAACGGATACTCGTTGAATGTTAATCCTACTCCTCTCTGTATGTGCCAACTGCCATCATTTGATTCCATATAGCTGATTCACGACAGCATACCTTATACCAAAACGTGACTTAACCAACTCAAAATTGCATCTGTGAGGCTTATTTGTTTACGGTTGTATATGGTAAAACCATTTGTATTTTTGCATTTTAACGTTTTGTTGCACCAGTGTAGAGTATCACCTTAGTTTCCCCTGTGACAGAAAGCATTACGATATTGCAAGAGAAGACAGGGAAGGTTGTCTGGAGATGAATGCCGAATAAGATATCGCCAAATGCAAAAGCGATGTAAAAACAACAGTAGCACGCAGGCTAAATGGCCGCGAGCTGATCAGCTTACCCAACACAGCATGAAACATGATATGATAGCAGGGCATAACATAATAACTAGGATGGCGTCATGAAGAATGGCACCCCAGTGACGGCACTTTGCCACCCCAGTTAAAAAGATACTGAACTGCCTCTCTCGGTGATAAATTAGCCCCCGGCAGATGAGGTCGCCGTATTGGCATCAAAGAACGACTATCCAAAATAACATACCGTCCATTTCAGTCAAATAGCGCAAGCCTCTATTAGATGAGAGCACCTTGTGCATACAATAGTACAATAGTATACCGGGCGGACTCGCGAAGCTGGGACCGCGGAGCTTCGGCCGGGCACAAAAGCGCGAACTTTTAGCCGCAGCGGCTGAGAGAGCGACTACCGCGTGACTGCTCGGTCTTGCCTACGTACCGAATGTATGGTTGTATTGCATGTCATGATGTGTTTCAAATAGCGATTGTGAGAGCCTGTTGCCCCCTCCCCTTGTGTTTTCATTTTGACTCGGGGCTTAGTATCCACTACTTTAGTGGTTAACCCCACGACCGTGAATATACGAATATGCAAATATACACCTCATAAGCACCCCCGGAACATCTCAAGCCACCCCTGTCAAGTGCAGTGCACCCATGCATGGAGCTATGACGCCCCCGACATGGAAAAGCGCCCCTGGAGAATAAAATTCGCCCTTTTCGGGTAAATTGATCCCTTCCGTGGGCGCCCCATGACAGCGTATAACGTCCCTGTTACATGAAAATCTGCCCTTGTCAGGAGCAGTGCGCCCCTCCATAAGATAATCCCGCCCCCCACGGCACCAAAGAGCGCCCCTAGAGAATAAAATCCACCTTTTTCGGACACATTGCACCCCTCCGAGGGTACCACATGACATGTAAAGCGCCCCTAGAACATGAATATCCTCCCTTGTCAGGTGCAGTGCGCCCCTCCATAAGATAATGCCGCCCGTGGCACCAAAGAACGCCCCTAGAGAATAAAAGCCATCACTTTCGGGCAAATTGCACCTCTCCGAGGATGCTCCATGGCATTTCAAGCACCACTGGAGCATGCAAAGCTGCTCTTGTTAAATGCAGTGCACTCCTCTATAAAATGCTGCCACACCGGCACCAAAGAGCGCCCCTTGATAATAAAAAAAAACACCCCTTTCGGGCGCATTGCGCCCCTCCGAGGGCACTCCATGGCATTTAAAGCGCCTTTGGAGCAAGCAAAGCCGTCCTTGTCAGGTGCAGTGCGCCCCTCTATAAGATAATACCACCCCCGACAACAAAGAGCTTCCCTAGATAATAAAAGCCGCCCCTTTCCGGCACATTTCGCCCCTCCGTGGGCGCCCCATGTTATTTTATGTGCCCCTTGAGCATGCAAGGCCGCCCTTGTCAAGTACAGTGCGTCCCTCCATAAGATGATGTCCCCGGCACCAAAGAGCACCCCTAGAGGAAAAACGACGCCCCTTTCGGGCACCTATGCTTTATCATGAGTTGCTGTGCTGATTTTTTTATTCTTTAAAATGCAACTTAAAAATGCATGCCCGCCCCAATCCATTGACTGCTGCCCAGAATTTGCAAATTGCCGCCCCTGTTCGCCGAATTGCGACCCTAGTAAAAAATCCTTAAAATACGTTCTGGATAAACCGTAAACTGAATCATGTCTTCCAGCTCAGCTTGGAATTGTATCAACATTAGAAACCCTATCAACCTGTGTCCGCCCCTGTAGCTCAGTAGGAGAGCGCTGTACTTCTGACCTATCCCGGTAGTGGCAGCCCGGGTTCGAGTCGCTTAGGCGCTCGCTATTTGCTCCTGACTGGGATGGCCTGCGGCCGGTGGCAGCGGTCGCCAAGGTGACATCAGTGAGTGGAGCGAACCGTGTCCAGGTATGTCGGGCACTCAAAACTTTCATCACTTAAGTCTGCCGGTCAACAGGAATTGCGCTATCGGATAGTGAGGTCAGAAACTGCGCAACAAGCTCTGCTTAGCGCAGGTCCTGACCTCGGAAAGTCATCCATACAAAACACTCGGATAAAATGTATTTAAAAATACATTTTATCGGGTGGAAATGTCAGGTGGAAATGTGACAAAGACATGTATATGGTCTCGGATTTAGTTAAAGAGTTAACAATCACATATTTAATATATACCATATTTATAAGAAAATGAGAGCTCCATCTGTTAACAATACTAAGTGAATGGCGGATGAACGGAACGTATTCGTTCCATCTCTGCCGGCTTATTTCATGCATTGTGCTTATCGTCACTCAATTTGCTTTTCAGATCAAACAGATGGTGCCAGCGTGTGCTCGGCGACACCGCAAGCAGAGGAGTAATCACACGGTCACTCTGGGTCTGGGCATATGTCCCAACTGTCCTCTGCACCCGGGCGTGAGCTGTGAAGAGTGTCCCGTTCTGCGACATGGCCACATACAACGGCGGTATTCTGGCCGAGCGCGTGGGAACGTAGCTGGCGATGGTGGACCACCACTGTTTGGACATCACTGGAATAAACAACATATTGGAATCTGGGAAGCCTTGAATGGTCCGAGCTCAGTTGATTTAATTTTACACTTCATGCTCGGAGGAATACTTATGGTTTTGTGCCTGGTGACTTTGGTTACCATTCTGAGCATGGATGCTAGTACTGTGAAAACAGAGAAATAAACTTTATCGTACATTCGTTAGTCACTTAAAATACGTGTATCGCTAAAAGTGAACTGCAAATAGAAGATGGAGGAGCTAAAAAGCATTTTATCGGACATTGGGTGGGATCCTAGATTTAGAATCCCGCTGGCAAACGAAGAATGCAAGGCTCTCGAGGAAGAACTGTTGAAAAAACAGCAAACTGTTATAGCTTTGAAAGCAGATATATCCAATCAGAATAGCAAGGCTTCGTTCATCGATACGCATCTCCAGAATGTCCTGTCCGAGTTCAATCAGAACCAGAACCTGATGGAGGCCAGGGAGAAGCAGATAGCTTCAGAAAACCACCTGAAGAATCTCGCCGAAAGAGAGTCGGGTCGTCTAGGTCAGGACATCAAGAGCATGACAGGTATCATGCAGGAGGGCAAGCAGAGACGTATCAACCTTGAAGGGGATCTCGTCAAGTTGCAGGAGTTAGTGGATTCTTTGAAGAAAGAAATGGCGTTCGACCGAGAAGCCCTCGAGGCCTGGCTAAGACAAATGTCTGAAAGAGATGACGATATCATGGCTCTGGAGCACTACGCGAGGCTCGACGAGGGCATGATTAAGGACTTAAACCTTCAGCTAGAGCGACTCAATGATGAAGAGCGGGTGACAAGCGAGAAGCTGAAGCAAACAACCACAGAGCTGATGTCAGTCAGAGTGGAGCTCGACAAGCTGGGTGAGGATTACCGGCACGCCCATGACGAGAGGCATGCTTTGCTGGATCAATGGGAGCAGACCCTGCATCAGATTCAGAAACGAGAGCGAGACATCCAGAAGATCACAGAGCAGCTGCACAAACTGCAGGCCGCCATGGACAAGCGGCACGCTGCCCTCGATGAGCAGAAGCGATTTTTGGCCGAGGAGCAAAATAACAACCACGAGCTGGAGATTGAGACGGCACAGCTTGAAAGGGACTGCAACAAGATCCGAGAGCAGTATCAGAGAACTGAGCAAGAGCGTGAAGAGTTCAACAGGGAATTAGAAGCACTCAAGACAAATGTCAACAGAGTATCAATAATGCTGGAGAGGTCGAGAGTCACTGCCCATCAGCTTAAAAACCGATTCGCAGAGAAGAGTCGGGCTTACATTAAGCTTAGAGCAGCAAAAGACCATGTAGATAAGGCGCTGATAGAAGCACGCGAAATGGCTATGAGTGCTGAGGAAAGAGCTCAGAAACTTGCTAAGCTTTTGGAAGGAGAGGAAAACCAACAAAAGAAAATGGATGCGGATTTATCACGTTTAAAAGATCTCCAATTCAGAAAAGGCAATGATCTGATCAAGTATCAGGCAGACGAGACGGCTAAAAATGCAGAAATACAAGGCTGCGTGGCGGCCAGGCGTAACATGATGTCTAAGATACGGAAGATGGACAGTGAAGTCATGAAGCAGCAAGAAATAATATACAGCCAAGAGCTGTTAGCCCAGCACCTGCAGAAGCGAATAGAGCGCATGTCAGGCACGAGGCGCGACACGGAGCGCATCCGACTGGAGCAGCGTATCTCGGAGCTGAAGGCCGATCTGGAGGAACGCAACCAGTCCAAGCGCTTCCTGGACGAGCAGGTGAAGCGTACGCTGGAGGCCCAGCTGCAGGTGCAGCGTGATCTGCAGCAGAACAAGCAGCTCAACGAGCTGTTCGACTCGAAAGAGTCCGAGCTGAAGCTGCACAACGAGTGTTCGATGAAGGAGCTGCGCCGTGTGGTGGAGCGAAAGCAGACGGCCATGGTGGACGAGAACATGCTGCGCCTGACCATCAAGCAGCTGCGCCGCTCGCTGCACGCCCAGGCCGAGAAGGTCTTCTCGTTGGACCAGCAGCAGCTCGACATGAACACCGCCATGAAGGAACGCCGACAGGAGATCCTGGCGCAGAAGGACCTGCTCAAAGCCGAGCTGCGCGCGCTCGACGAGGAGATCCACAAGCTCGGCCGCGACCTCACCAACCGGGCGTCCAAGCTGGACAAGATGAAGAAACGTTACGAGGTGCTGCTCTGTTCCATGGGCCCAGTGGAGGAGGGGACCGACGCGTCTGATTCACACATCATCTACGTCATCCGAGCTGCGCAGGAGAAAGAGGAGGTAAGGTTGACAACCAGTTCACCAATGTCTATAAAGCTATAAAGAAAGAGGAGGTAAGGTTGACAACCAGTTCACCAAGGTCTATAAAGCTAACATTGACGTCATAAAGGCATTTTATATTGTATTGATAAGTTTTTGGTCCTTGATAAATGCCTTGCTAAATTTGTATGCCTTGGTTGCTGCAACGCTGTGCCTACAATCTACATAAATGTCACGTTTAGAGATGCACTATTTTCGTTGAAAGTGTTTGACAAAAATAAGAATGAAGTATTTAGTGAACAATATCACTACTACAAAACATCATATTGCACATTATCAATATCACAAAACATAATATTGAACATAAACACTGTCACAAAGCATCATATTGAACATTAACACATTATTAAGTAAATAAACATAGGTTGATGTTGTGCATAACATTAGGCACTTTAGTGCTCAATCTCATCCAATGAAATGCTTACTTTACCTATTGAAACCATACAAACATAACAATCCCTGTGTTATAGTTAAGTTTTATGGCATCGAAAAGCCGCTAGTTTAAAGGTCTTAGAAGAAATAAAAACCTTACGAAAATTATCAAGGCTAGTGGTAGATCTAGAGGGGGTCATGGAGCAATGCCTCTCCCTTGAGCCTCGAAGGGTCCCAATAGCCCCAGAGGGTCCATAGGCGATCGAAGTGGCTCGAATCGAGTTTTACTCCGTTCTTAAACAAATCGCAAGTAAATGTGCCCACTCTTACCTCCAGAGGGTTCAGTCTGACTTCTGGAGGTCCTTCTTTGACTTCCAGAGGACCCACTTTGACTTGAAGAGGGCTAATTCTGGTTTACAGAGGCCCATTTTTGTATTTGAAAGGCATATTTTGCACTAAAGGGGTCCTTTCTGGCCTACATTTGTCTTCTAGGTTGAAAGCGCCTACCGAGGCTTGATGGATCCCACTGAGCCCTGAGGAGGCCTACCAAGGCCAAGGGGACCAACTTTGCTACGTATCCCCTCCTTGACTGAATCCTGGATCCGCCACCGCCCAAGGTTGTATTAATCCTCCAAACGTTTCCTCTCTTAGCAGATACATCCTCAGTGGAATAACATTACACACAATAACACAATTAAGAACAATCAGCGAGTTCAAAATGAAATTCGTCCCAGTATTGAAAGGCATTAAAAAATATCATGCACACACACACACACACACACACACACACACACACACACACACACACACACACACACACACACGCGCGCGCGCGCGCGCGCGCACTGTGTATTATCAACCTCTTAGGTGACAATGTTTAATGTAAACGCCGAAGAATTATCACAAATACTCGGCTTAGTTCTCAAAGTACTCATTTTTTTCTAAAATTACAATTTAAGTTTGATCATTTGTTACCGATAATCGTAACGTTTTCTACCTGGGTGTCACATTTCATCAAATGCTCTCCGTTGGAGGATGCAACAGAACAGGTAAAATATTCCCTGTTCTGTCGAACTTCACCTTTATTATTTCTGAACTTCTTTTATTATATCTGACGATCAATGCTATGTCAAAGATCATTAAGTAGATATGTTATTGCTTTTGACCACAGGTTCAGCGTGAGGGTGATGAACTGGATGCCAAGATAAAGCAGACTGAAGCCGAGCTGGTGGCTCTGGAGAACACGTGCGAGGTGCTGAAGCTGAACAATGAGGAGTACCGGCGCAATCTGTCCAGCCCGCTAGAGACGGAGGAGGAGCAGGAGACAGCCGCACACCTGCAGCAGCTGATCGCGCAGACCGAGCAACAGGTGAGGGAGCGCCGGCTGCACCTGCTCGACATCCAGGCCAATGTGCAGGCCATGCAGGCTGAGCTGGACCAGCTGAGCGAAGAGCAGCAGACGCTGGAGCGCCAGCGGGAGGAGCTGGAGCGACAGATGGCCGCCAAGGAGAAGGACCTGAAGGAGCAGGAGGCTAAGCTGGACCGCGCCACCAGGTTCAACAACCACGTCATTAAGCAGCTGCGCAGGAAGACCGGCCACGTGACGAGCACGCCGGAGGAGCAGGATATCGAGGTGCGTGTACGCCGCGAGGAGGTAAAGCTGGCGGCACGCAGTCTGTGCCAGCTGACTGAGCTGGACGACGAGGCGCGGGAGCTTGTGGTCAACTCGCTGGAGGAGAGCGGCATCAGTGTGCCCGAAAGCCGCGCCTCCTCGTCACTGACATCACGCCGCTCCGACCTGTCCAGCTGCGTCTCCATGGAGTCGGTCTGCTCGGAGTCGAGCGGCGGCACCCCGGCCTCGCAGCGCTCCCTGCTTCAGTTTCCCAGCGAGTCGAGTGTGAGCAGTCGGGCTGGGGAGGACGCCGGCTCAGACAGCCGGGCCGGCAGCCGCGGCAGCAGCCGGGCCAGCAGCAGGGACAGCAGCCAGGACAGCAACCGCTCCGGCAGTCGCACTGGCAGCCGGCTGAGCGTGAGGAGTGGTGCCTCCGGAAGCCAACAGAGTGTGAAGCGTGGTGCCTCCGGCAGCAGACAGAACGTGAGGAGTGTTGCCTCCGGCAGCCAGCAGAGTGTGAAGAGTGTTGCCTCCGGCAGTCAGCAGAGTATGAAGAGAAGTGCCTCCGGCAGCCGGCCTGCTAGTCAGCAGAGCAGCCAGGTGAGTGTCGTCACCATCGACTTCTCCGACCTCAGCCGGCCGGGCAGCAACGCATCGCTCGGCTCAGGAAGGTCCGTCGTCTCGACCACCAGCTCAGCAGCGGCACGAGGCAAGGCCAAGAAGAAAAAGTAGCCAGTGGATGCTTGGGACGTGCTGGGTCGTTTTATTAGAGGACGTGATCCGTCCAAAGACAAACACTGTAATGCGATGAAATGACATTGGGTTGCGTTGGGCTGTGGACGTTATGTGGAAATAAGAACGGGACCAAGAAGAGCACAACATTAAATAGGAGTCAGACAATGTGTGTGCAATAAAAGTTGGGATAGACAGGGGTCATATGCAAGTGACCGGGACGGGATGGGATGGGTCGGAGAGTAGCAGGAAGAGGCGGAGTAAACGCAGAGGAGATACGCAGCCGAGACGAACCGAAACGAGGAGGAAACGGGGCGAATCGCATTGATAACGTTCGGCCACAGCGGCAGCGTCGCTCGTCGTCTATGGTTATCGCCGCACCAGTTGGGTCGTTTGGCGCGGCTGCTGGTGGGGGCCAGTGCCCCCGGCGGTCGGCGGGCGCCACCAGCTGCCGGCTGCTGCGGCGGCTGCGACTCGCCGGTGCCACTGAACGCTGATGGAGGCACTCAGCATTGATCGGCTGGTCTGATGCATAGACCGGCGCGGCGGCGGCCGCTCCGTCCGCCCGCCTCATTCCACCGCCTCACCGGTGCAAACTTGGGAAGCGCGCCGGGCGAGCCGAGGCCATCGATCATCGCAGTCGGACACACGACATGCCATGCAGAAATTCTATCGCCCGAATAAAGATGAATGGATGGCGCGGGCTGTTTGGTGGGCATTGATCGGTGACATGTGCCTCTGAGAGGCTGTCAGCACACCAGTGAATATCTGACGACGCTGACCTCCTTCTCGGCGGGAGATGGCTCGTCGCTGGCACCGGCTGGGAAGTATTGGGGAAGGGTAGCAGCCGGCAGGGGCTGGAGCAGGGACGCCCGATGATCAGAGACGGTACGGAGGTTTACACACTTTACTGACTATGGGGAAAGCAAGAATCAATGTCAGTTAGGAAGTTATTTTCAGAGTTTTCAAGAGGATTGACTTTATATATTACCAAATTCAGATATTTCGGCACACATTGTGGGCGCCTTCTTTTCACTGAAAATGGCGCGAATATTAACTAAACAAGTCCAACTAATAAAAAATAATAATTAATGTTTTCGCTGTAATAACAGCCATATAGAAACCCTCAATGGAAGTACCGGATCTGCACTGAAAATATACCTATTACGTTCAGGTCTATACCTTGAGTACACATATTTATGAACCAACAATATTTGACCTAAATTAATTTACCAGTATTCTTAAAAAATATATAAAAACGCATACGAAACGCATACACACGCAGACACATAAAACAGACAGGTAATAACCGAGCTTTAAAAAACTCTGAAAAACTACATTAATATCTGAATAACCTGAGGAAAAGTAAAATGACTCTCAAGTCTTACCTAGTTAGGAAGTTGCTCACAATGCTACATACAATATAAGTATGGTAATTAATTAGGAATAACATCTATCTAAAAAATGTGTTTGAATATAAGCTTTCGAGCAGCACATCTAAAGCTAAACGCTATTTACAAGGTGTTACATGTGTGTGGTTCTCATCCACCTCCTTGCCTTTGAAATGAGCCGAACGTCTTTCAAAGCTGAGTCACGTCCCTCGACGCCAAAGCATGTTTGAGAGTGACAATAACAAACTTAAGCCTTTATGTGATCTCGTGACTGGCAAAAGGTTTAAGCAACCGCAGCAATTAACCACTCAACATCCCAGACGAAAGACTCGCAAGTGACTAAGCTATCAACACAATACATTATGGGGTAATGCAACAGATATGTTTACTTCCATAACCATGTTTGGTGCAAGATCGGATCCAGCCGGCCGTTTTTTAGGGGAGGAGCAAACCGTTTTTAGCGGACCTTACCAACCCCTAATTTCGATTTTTTCCCCGGATTTGAGCCACTTTATTTGTAACCACACGATTTATATTTTTGTATTTCTTCGTTAAGCCTTTCGACCTTTTGGGATAACGAAAAGGGATGTAAATGTAAGCTTGCAGTTTGTATTGTTTCGACATTGGCCATTGCCTTAAAATGAGCAAAACTATTTCAATTGTCAGCTGTACCCAAGGGCGTCGCCGATAATTTTGAGCGGGGGCCGTGGGGTCGGCTGAATGACGGAAAAATGTATCCCATTTTGTTTGCGTGTATTCAAGCATTTGCAGTATTTTAATGTGGACTTTCCTGTTATATTAAGTAGGTACTTGTTATTTTGCGCCACGAAGCTGCGCAATTTTTTTGCGGGTTTGCCTGCTTAACCCAGAAACATAGTCGGTGGGCCTTGTAGAGAATAAGAAGCTAAAAATGTTTTTCATTCAATTCACCGTTACAAAGAAACGAAGACGATGGCGATAGCTTCGTTATGAAGATAGCCACCGATGTGACGCCGCGAAGCAGTGGCGGATCCAGAGGGGGGGGGGTCGGGGGGGGAGCTATAGGGCTCGATGACCCTCCACCCCCTTGGGCGTCTCGACGCTTTGAAGGGCCATCTCTTGGCCGCCCTGAGAGGGCGTCGCTTTCTGCCGGCAGCCTCTGGAGGGGTGGCCACACTTCTGCCCGCCAGGCGCGCACTGAGAGGAGTGACACTCCTGGCCCGCTGATGCAGATGGGCGCACGACTCGTTAGCATGTGCTCGTTCACAAGTTATGATGGGGCGCACTCCTCTTCGCGTCGCCTGAGGGGCTTCTCTTATATCTTGTCGCCTCCGAAGAGGGCACTCTAGCCGCCTGAGGGTAGCACTACCGCTGCGTCATTTAACTTCTTGCGCATGCGCACTGCGATTCGAGGAGGCTAACTCTATTGAAGCCGCAACGACTATCCAGGGGTTGCAAATCACGAAGCGGGAAATTAGCTGCTAGAGCTGATAGTCGCGTCATGATTGAATGCTGGAGTGAGTTATCTGTAGTACACGATAATGGGCTAAGGAAATGAGAGATGTGTGAAGAATGAGGATACGTGCGATCACGGTAGATCATCAAGACAGAGAAGAGCCTCTATGGGCGGCCAGCGAGTAGAGGCCGTCCCCCTCCCCAACTGTTGTTTGGAGGGGGGGAGAGCTCCGCCCACTCTGCTGACCTGAAGGGGTCCTAACATTTTGCTTTATATAATAAAAAAAAATGCTCTTGAAATCAGGGGCACCCTGAAAATATAGTGGACCAATTCCGTCGAGTTTTCAGATTTGGGTATAGGTAGGGGCACCACTGCAATTGATGGACCCTCCTTGAAGATTTTCTGGATCCGCCACTGCCGCGAAGGGGCGTATTTTTTTAGGTCGTGGAAACCAAAATTGTAATACTGGAACCAGACTTAGATAACCCCTATTCCTGGTTGCACATACGATGGGAAAATATTAAAATTGATGTAGTTTTAATATTCGTACTCTTTGTATAGTAAATCACGATGACCGCACATAAGGATAAATCAGTCTTATGGATGGCCATAATTACTTTTTCCGGAAAAAATGTGATGTGAGGTTCAGTTGTAAACGGATTTCTAAAAAAGAAGAAAAAAAATTGAATAGGCATCTTCCTCGTGCATCCTATTCTGAGTATACACATAGTATCAGAAAATCAGAGGCGTCACTGGGAGTAATACAATGGGGAGGTATTATTATGCCTATGGTGCTCGGTACATCCTACAGTGCGTTTGAAGACTAACGATTGGGATAGCGCCATTTTGCGTTGAAAAAATGATTATGATAGGTATTGTTAATCCAAAAGTTCGGAGGTATTGTGTGCATTGCTAGATGTAGATGAATTGCCAAAAATATTGAAGTAGGGGGGAAAAACGCCGAAAATTTTAGAGGTATTTTGTATTCAAGCAAAGGCTGTCAGGTCTTCTTTTGACTGGATTTTTTAACGCAAGTATATGGGGATTAATAGAGATTGAATTGAAGATTGACATATGACGGTAGTTGTTGTCAATTCAAAACCAAAACCACTTGCAGGTCACTAAATATTGGGGGGGTGAACAAATGCATAGTGAAACCATTTTTGTGGTTTTATTTAGGAATAATTGAAATTTTGTTTTACTGTAACATCAGCCAAAATCGTTATAAACCATATTTTATCCATAGGCGGTGCCAGGTTAAGAAAAAGGGAGGACAAATAAAACAATTATTAACCAAAGGCAAAGTTTGATGCCAAAACAATATAAATAAGTATACTGAGCACATATATGTCCCGTTTATTTGTTTTACTGATTATCATAGGCGTGTCCAGTGATCCATAAAGGGGAGTAAGACCGCTTTGCGGAGTATTTTCCGTTTGTCTATAGTGCTACTAGTCAACTTTGTGATTTTTTCACTTGCAACTTCAATTCAAATTTGATAGTCACAACTTCTTACCCTGGCCTTGATTGTCACCCATTATTCCATATAATCGTCCGTAAGTCGTATCCTCTGGTGCGTTTTGTTTCATTCTCAAAAACTGCAGGTATATTGTGGGCGCCAGCATCTAGTTTCTTGGCTCAATAAAATAGACGCACTTTTCTTTCGATTCCTGAGCGCTCTGCCACCTGCCAACAAATGATTTCTTGTTAATTTTTCGTTAGTTTGAAAGGAATGGCCTTATATTTTTATTCTATTATATTTTCAATGGTTTTTTAAATCTCTTATTTTATAATACTTAATTAAATTCGAATAAATTACCCTTACGTTCGCATTTTATTGGCTTATTCACTGGGCAACATGATAAGATTTTCTTTATTTTGTCTTATTTTCCAGTTTATGATGATGTATATGATATGATATTGATACTAGACTAGACTTAGCTATCTTGTATTTGCCCAGCTGAACTAAGCCAATAAAGTGCGATCAACGTCGGGTACTTTTATTAAATCGTTTTTTAGTTTAAACAAATTAGTAGTTTACAAAAACATGGAATTTATAAATTTTAGATTAATTATAAGGGTCTTCTCTTTCACTTCGGGTCGATTAAATATTTATGTCACAATAAATATTCTTTAAATGATTTCTTATCTTCCCTTGCAATAATCGCATATGTGCATATATAAATAAAAGATAGCCTTTCTATAAAGCGGTTCGTTAATCCTTGGTCATATCGTAATCAATATGTTAGTGTCACCCACCTTATTCCTGTGCCTGAATAACGCCTCTGGAAGTCTATGCCATAAATTATGCAATAGTGTGAAGGAGAAGTATCATATCATCTTGCATCTTCATGTAGTTAGAAACTCTCCGCATAAATCGCATGCTAGGGATGACTGGGCAGCCAAACGTTTTCACTACTCCTTGGAAATTCCTGCTTTTCAATATCCGCTGGAAGACCGCCTCTGCCGTGCAATAGTTATGGTATTTCAATAGAAACAATTCATTTGAACTTGATTCCATCAAAATGAACATTTTCAACCCTTTCAATCATAATGCAGTTAGAGAGAAGCCATGAAGAACGCATCTCCGTGTTATTGCTAAACGACGTCGAAAAAGCCTACCAAAATCTGGTGCTAGAGCCGCCTCTGTTGATAATATGAACTCAATTTTTCACCATCACATGCGGAAATCGATTTTAAGACATCTATGCAACATCTACGCAACTTTTACTAAGGGAAATGTATTTCAAAACGTTTAGTAATGCATAAGGGAGCGAAATCCGATGAGTTTTTCATTTTGATAAATTCCTTTTGTCGGAGGGTGAATGTCCTCCCTATTTAGCGACAATAAACCAATATCCGGATAGTGTAATCCACAATGGGGCCCACGATTGAGCCAGGGTCTAAACCAATTTTGAACACTAGAGTTGCAAGCGGATGAGAGTATTCGTTCCACGTTGTTTAAATGTCTTAACTTTTTGGGCTCCATTGCATTAACGAGGCTCAAATGAAGTACACTGAGATAGTCAAAAACCGTTCTTCTTGTAGGAAGCCTCCTCGTCGCGAAGTGAAGAGCAAAAAACAATGGTTATCACCTTGGATGATGCATAGGTAATTTTGAAGGAAATAACTTAGGAGGGGTCACTATTGGTGCACTGTGGTGCAATGTTTTCTGCTGCGTCTGTTGATATCTTATGATGAATTACCTGACCGAATCACCTTAATATAAATGCATGCAATGATATAAACATGGTGTCAATGTTAAGGAAACAATGATTGATTATCAGAGTACATGACACAGGTGTTGAGCCAGGAGCCCATTATACCTTTCACTAGAATGTGCAGATGTCTCGGATATAAGCAATTTTCTGTTGGTGAGTATATGAACATTACTATAACGGACCTATTTTCAATGTTAGCACTAAAATGTACCATCCTTGGAACACCGTGTTGCTCGAAGCACCTGTTCAAGGCGACCTTATGGTTACAATGGGCAAGTCGTCCACTTTTCCGAAATGGTAACTATTGCGTTAATAGTTTTCCTAGGCTAAATTGGATCATTTTACTAGCATATAAGAGTGCATCAATTTATTACTTTGTATATTGTGGTGAAAGAATAATATGAGACTAATTTTTATGCCATTCCCATATATTAATCGATATATATGCCTTGTTAGTGTGGACCAGGTGGCAGTACAGCGCTCAAAGCCCGACGTATGATAATTCATATGAATTATCACATAATTACACTGTGGTTGTCATGATGTTACTGAACTGTAAATCAAACAACTGGCTACGGTGGAAATCTGGTTTAATGAGCATCAGAGCAGAGCGAACTTTGTTCCGCCATAAATGGGTCCCGCGATCTGAGGTAGCTCTGGGGCGAGATGGACTTTGGGTGAGAGCTGTCCTCCTACTTTAACTTTTCGGTCCATGCCTTAGCTGGAACTCAGATTACTGAAGTAGCAGCGTACCGGTGGTCCGATTGTCTCTGCGTTTCTTTTGCGTGGATCGGTGCGCGTTTTGTTTCGGAAACCGGCAGATCTTATTGCTCCAAATTGTTAACCCACATGAAGTGTTATATATTTGTATAAAGTACAGTGGGCGCACTGCTAGCATAATTGGGTTACCCACACGCGGGAACTGCTTCAGAATTGACGTTTTGAAGTGTGTATATTCCTTCATTTTAAAATTATTGTGTAATTTGATGTCATGCCGCTACAGCGGCGCGAACATTTCGCAGTTGGTTATAGGTGGTAGAATAGGCTGTATTTTGACTGGCGCACAAGTCATTTTCTTACAACTCAACGTCTCGGACCGTGTTTTTGGGCGGCACAGTATAGCGGGTTCTCAAAGACTTCTTTGGGGCTTGTCATGCGGCCCCTTGGACCGTTGCCATGTGTGCCGTGCCCTGGCATGGGATCGGATTCCTTAGACGGCAAGAATGTAAAATATTGTCTGAGTTATGTGTGTTTTGCCCGCCTTAAATTGTAGAATGATACATAATTAAGGCTCTGTTTGTGGTGTGAACGTCATATTTGGACCACCCTAACTTGTGAGAGATTCTGTATTTCAGATTGCTCTCTCTGGCAAAGAGCTTAGTAGAGCCTTCTGCTAGCTGATAGAGTAGTGTTCGAGATGAGCGCCCAGTGTAGTTTGATCTTGAGACTGTCGTTGTCAAGCAGAAAGCTCTATGTCACGAAAGGCCTCGGCCGGATGAAGAAGAGAAAGAAGTACTTCCTGTCATGTTCTTCAGGTATTGTCTCCGAGCTTTCAGATAAAAAGTATGTGCAATAGTATCTAACCATGTGAGCGTCTTCCTGTACATCTTGAGAAAGAAAGAACAAAAAGATACATTTATTTTTTTTTAATTCGTGCGTTACATGGTAGTTTAAGATTAAGGCAAGTCGGTAGTCATCAGCACTGTGGAGAATATCAATCGAGATGTTTACAATTGCGGGATGTCGTTTAGACCTATTTACTGTCGGGGGCTTGATCGCTCCCTCTGGAGGTTTTTCGCGCTTGTAGCTAGTTCTAATTCATGAATCTAACCAGAAATTGCCAAACTGGTTGCTGATTATTTGTCCTATATATTTCAATGTTGAGTTCTTTTGGTGATTTGTCTGTGCTGGTTGTAGTAAATATAATATACGGTTCGAAAGGGTTCGGAATGACGCAGGTCTGTGGTTAGGGGGCGTGTTGCGGCTGATTTCTAGTTCACTACAAATCATTTGAGTGGTTAAGCACTTTGTGGAGTTATGGTTGTGTCGTTTGAATGGGTTAATGTATGTTAGTATAGTTACTGTGTGTAGCAGAAAACTATGGTATCGGTAGGTGATAAGTTGATTAGTTGTGGTCTTGTCAAGAATAGTCATTGTCTTGCGAGGATTTTTCAGAATTTGATAGATTTTGATTACCCAAATCATTAGAAAAGTATAAAGAGTAGCAGTGTTTTTTTCTATACAGAGTTTTCATTAAAACTGGAGAAAGTATTGATTCTGTTATAGAGAAAATATGCCAATAATTATGTTTTGTGTTATTAACGTGTTATAAGAGGCGATATTATAGATGTATTTTGATGACTGCACTGTCGGAGTCAAGATGTGTCTGGTTATCCTTTTCCATATAAAGATATGTATAATATTCGATGCTTGTACCTGTAGATTTAGCGTTTTCATATCTTGTATTCTTTAATCTCCAATTATTTCAAGCTCATCGTCATCTTAGTTGTCACTTCTTTCGATCGACCCATGGTTGCAATCTCACGTTTAGTGCAAGACGACACTTCATTTAGAACAGGTCTGCATTCAAGGTGGTCTCATCGAGAGGCACCATCCATGTATATACCAATAGAGCGCGCATGACAGAAAATCCTGATTACGCGTCCTGGCCTCATTGAACTTTGGTTTCTCGCAGCACGAATTACCATCCATCATCCACGGGACACCGATACCTTACGTCAAATTACTATTGTGCAATCTGGGTGACTGTGCTTATTGGATCCCAAGACGTCTGTGACACATCTGTTAAGCGTTAACTTCGGTCGAGACGGTCAAAATTTTCTGATTTGACGAGAATGTGGATTAATGATTCGAATCACAGGAGTGACGAGATAATTCTATTGGTGGTAGTCATAACTTATAATTGAGGGTAATTCTAAAAAAGGGATAAATAATTGAGACTAGCCTATTGTTTTAGAATTAAAAATGTTATTAACGAACAAACTTTTGCTGAAAAACAGGTTTTTAACATTTGTTGACCTCTACAGCCCAAACCTTTGACATGAGGTCATTTCTGATTCCATGATGACGAAAGAAAGAAAATTACAATTTCCTTTATGTACATTTTCAAATCCCTCCAAGCTGCCATACTTTCCGAGATTATGACAAGGTTTCCTGAAAAAATCATATTTTGGCAAATATGACTTTTGATGACGTCATTTGACATTGAAGATAGTAACCCAAGGTCACCAAAATTTCGCAAAATAAAGTTCATTGTCGACACTAACCACATACTAAGTTTCATGATTCTAGCTTCGATCGCAGCTGAGATCTGAAGGGGGACCGAATAAGCCCCCTCCCCGACAGATTCGTATACTTTTCATCCCTCCAGGAATAGGGTTAAAGGAATTAAGCCCCAATATTTCATTCGTATGAAGAGGTGATGTCATTGGGTATTGAAAACCAAAACGATTCATCCATTGACAGCTAACGGCAAACCCTGGAGGTCCTCTAAGAGTTACGCACAATACATACCTACAAACGCAAACCCTGGAGGTCCTATGAGATTTATGCATAATGCGTACTGACCGCAACCCCTTGAGGTCCTCTGAAAGATACGCGCGATACATACTGACCACGACCGGAGATCACTGGCCAACATGAACCCGAACAGAGTGTTCCGTGTCCCAGCTGCATTCTACTCACGGACAATGTATGACATAGGCCATGCTGACCGTATGTCCCTGCTGGAAGTACTGGACGGTGACGGGCGGCGCGCGGTGACGGTGGGCCGCCGTCCGCCGGCGGCGCTGTTCCTGACCTGACGCCACAGCCATCTGCGCCTCACCGAGCACAGCTGTCGAATGGCCGCCGCACCACACAGTGTGTCAACATAGCCGTGCAACGTGAATACCGCAGCTGTCAGCGGCGCGGCCAGACGTGACGTGATGTGACGTGACGGGACGGGACGACACGCTGCCGTGAGAGCCCCACTGCCCTGTCACCCGCTCTGTCGTAGGGAGCACTGTTGAATGTGAGTCCCGGGTCTCGCAATCCTGACACATGTGTTAGTCGGGAGCTGTTGGCCATTTGGGTACGTCGTGCACCTGATGCGCCTGTTTCAGCTGTCGACACCGGACAGGAGCGTAGGAATGGTCTAGAAAATGAGGGGCATTTCATGCTTGCCCTAGCTTCTTCGTACCGTAGCCAGAGGACTTGTATTTGAGCTTCTCCCAAATCGAAAGATATGCAATATGGAAATCCTCGGTAGTGTTTCGGTGATCTTAATGACTATGACTAATCGAAAGATGGCGTTGAGAGTGCTTATAATAATTTGCAGACGAGCCACAAGACGTGACCTGCCATATTGCCATACACAGAGAAACATGCTTGATATCCTGTCACTAGGCGCCGCAGCCAGCCGCCGCGGCCTGTTATGATTGGCAGCTGCGTAGTGTTGCCGGCGGCTGTGAGTTGTCACTAGACTCCGCAGCCAGCCGCCGCGGCCTGTTATGATGGACAGCTGCGTAGTGTTGCCGGCGGCTGTGAGAAGGCTGTGACAGCCTGTCGGTCAAAGGTACCGAGCGGAGCCGAGTCTCGAAATCACACACCACCGGCGTCAGCGACTGACGTTTCCACGGTGTCTAACTCGCGCAGATGGTACACGGTCAATGTACTGTGTATGCCTCGCACAAAAATATGTCATGCGTTTCACCTTTCCATACATAAGCATGGATGCATAGATACATAAATATGAGATGTTAAATACCGAAGTAGCATCCCTTTTATTCTGAATTTCCAGCAAAATTGAGCTTCATGAAGACTTCGCTTCAAACTACGTCTCACATTGTTCTTCTCTGCAAAGTCAATGGCCTTTTTGAACAGGCACATAGCCAGGATTTGTATCAAGGGGAGACAAGTCGGAAAAATCACATTTTGTTCCTCAGCCATATGATGCTCACCGGGACGGCGGGAGTAGGGTCGGGTCGTCAGAGAGTCCCATTCTATCTAGTATAAATCGATTTTGCTCAGGGGGCATAGACCCCGTCTTCCCCCCCCCCTTTGGCTACGTCCC
>VOPJ01010687.1:0-23588 GCA_014673585.1 Semibalanus balanoides
GTCCCGATTCGTTCATGGATAACCAAGAAAAACGCAAAATTGGGATCGTATATGGCCGTCATTTTCTACACTTTTGATGATGGCAATGAATGAAATCCTCTCTCCAACTGCAGGGACGCCACAGATGACCGTTTGGTGATAACAGGAAGTGCCCCATCAGTGACAGAATGTGCCCCATTAGGTGACAGAACGTGCCCCGTATATGGGGCAGGAAGAGGCAGGATGAGTCAGGTCGGCTTGATTAAATCGACATACATGACAAGCAAACTGTGATACAACAAAAAAGTGACAGAACGTGCCCCGGTCTCCCCTATACTACAACTTTCATGCTATAACATTTCAAAACATTTTAAGATGGTTTAAAACATTTCGCGCAAAATAATCCATCGTGAAAACGGCTATTATCAGGTTCATGGCTATCGCCGCCAAGGAAACCGTGGCGAGCACTGGAAGCCAGCGCAGCTGTGCACTGATATGTGACATGATGATAACGTTACTGTTCCATCGTGTAACGACTCCGTGGCGCAACGGTAGCGCGTCGACTCCAGATCAGAAGGTTGCATGTTCAAATCACGTCATGGTCAACTGTTGGGTTTTAGTGCAACTTTGTATTTTTGGTCGCGTTCGCTAGCTAAATAAGGCAAAACGCGTGAGCATATAAAAAATACATTTTTTCTCGTTTCAATGCTAACGCTGATTTGCATGATAGCAAAAACAGCCTCACCAGTAAGATATTGCCGTTCTGCTGGGACGCCAATCTATATCGGAAAATCGGACATTTGACCCCGACGTGATTTGAACACGCAACCTTCTGATCTGGAGTCAGACGCGCTACCGTTGCGCCACGGAGTCGGTAAGATAGGATGGTCTGTGGATCGTGGATGTCAGATTGATGACACTGCTGTGTAGGTTCCCATCACCTGTATCAGTCATATAATACAGCATTATGGTTGCCCGGCTACAAAGTACAATGCATATACAGTATACAGCTTTCGCAGCACTGCACTAGCTTGCAAGGGTGGATCCAGGGGGGGCAATGGGCCATGCCCCCCCTAAAGGTCCTGAGACTATGTTTTGGTCCCCCAAAACGGTCGGACGTACAGCTGTAAAAATTGTTTTTGCAACAGTCAAAATACAGCCATCCACCAGTGAAAACATCGAAAATTTCGCGCCGCTTCGCGCATGAGACAAAATACGAATTGTTTAATGATAGAAATTTGGGAAACATGGGATAAATGGAATTAATAAATTGCTGGCAGTCTCCCTTTTGGCGGCACCTATTTGACTAGCCCAAGGGCTCACTCTAATTCATAAATATTAACTTTTTAAGTGCGCTACCATGTTAAGCTTAGTCCTGCGATTTCCGAAAAAGGTGACGCGAACGCAGAGACCGCGAACATCGGCACAGGAAGCTGCTTTCGCGGTGTCGCAAGTTGCTTTGGACGAAAATGCTGAATAGTGGGACTAGGCCGGACCTCTCTCAAGCCATTTCGTCCAGGCTCCACCAGATCCGCAAGGCAGCATTTATTGCGGAAAAGCCGTTCTGCTGCTTTGCTGTTTTCCAAAACCATTTGCACTGTTACCAATTGTTTGCTGCAGTTCCGATGCCATATGTATACAGTTATTTGTATCCCATAATAACCAGTTAAAGTTATTAAGCCACTTACTAGCCACCTGGTCACCCGTGATTTACTATCCGAACAATATATTTGTTAAAAACTACATTAATTGCAATATTTTTCATCATACCGAGATGTGCAACCAGGCATAGATGTTATCTGAGTCTGGTTCCAATATAAAAATTTCGTTTTCCGCAATCTAAAATTAAACTTTTATGACGCTTCGCGGCGTCACATCGGTCGCCATCGTCATAACGAAGCCAACGCCATCGTCTTCGGTTCATGTAACGGCGAATCGAATGAACAGCATGTTTAGCATTTTATTTTCTACAAGGCGAACCGTCTATGTTTCTGGGTTTTACTATATGCCGGGGCTATCAAAATACATTAGCCGGAGAGGTGCGGTACTAAGCATTACTGAACGATGCTGGTAAGTAGATGTTTGTGATCGAGGCGTTTTTTGAAATTACTGCAACAGAAGCGAAGCGAGTGGCAGTAATTTTGAAAAAACGCGAGATCACAAATATCTAGCAGGTACACAGCAGAGTTTAAGTAAGTCTTTTACCATATGTCGCCAGTGCGGTATGCCAGTGGCATAATGCGGAAATACCAACACTCCCGCGCTAAGCTTTTTACATTGCTCGGCATATGGTAAAACTTGGTAAACAAAAAAGCCCTAGGGCAAATTTATTGTAACAGAAGCGCGTGAAAACAGTTGTGTGTGATAAAATTCTGACTGGAATTATGTAATAGCGCATTTGTGAGACTTTGCTTCCAAGGCTTCTTCAATTTTAATCGAAGTCAGAAGCTTAAACTGTAAACAAATAATTTCTTGCTCTGGTAAGGACCTAGTCCATAATTAAAACATGATTGAAAAAATATGAAAACTACACATTGAATGGACTAACGCGGCATATGGTAAAATCATAGCCCCACTCGGAGCCAGGATAAAATGTCAAGCCTCTGTGCTTTCTTGAATTTTTGACCTCGGCCTTCGGCCTCGTTTCAAAATCAAGAAAGCACCTCGGTCTCGACAATTTATTTACACCGGCCTCATGCGGTATTATATATCATCATGCAAACCCGTAAAAATTAGCGCTGCTTCGCGACGCTAAATAACAAATACTTATTTGAATATAAAGTCCACATTACAAAATGCTGCAAAGTCTTAAATGCAAGCAAAAATGTAAGCACATTTTTGCGTCATTCAGCCCATCCCCCCATTCCAAAATTATCGGCGACGCCCTTGGGTACAGTTAACATTTTATATAGTTTTGCTCTGGTACTGTAAAGCAATGTCGGAACAATACAAATTGCAAAGTGACATCTTGCCTTTTTCGATATCCAAAGAAGTCGAAAAAAACGAGACAAAAATCAAAATAAAGAAATTATAAGAAATAGTGTGGTTGCAAAATAAAGTGGACAAAATCCGGGAAGAAATTTGACATTTGGGGTAGGTAAGGTCCGCTAAAAATGATTTGCCTCCCAAAAAGTATATATTTATATTTAAATATATAATTATATATATATATATATATATATATATTATATATATAGGTATATATTTATAATAATATATTATTTAAAAAAAAAACCATAAATATATATATATATGTTTATGTTTTTTTCGTCTGATATATATATATATATATATATATATATATATATATATATATATATATATACAATAATCATAATTACAAGCCCCAACCATTGAAGTAAAAAGCCGCCTTAGCTCAGTGGCAGAGCACCTGTCTTGTAAACAGGGGGTCGTGAGTTCAGTTCTCACAGGCGGCACTGTTTTATAGAAAACCGATTCTTATGCAAACCCAATTCCCAACCCGACCAAAACTAGAACGGTGGTCAAGACCACGAATATGCAGAACATATGCTTAATGTTATAACCAGTGCGTGGTGTATAGTTATTTCGCAATTGCATGGAAAAGTGAAACGTAATATACCCGCATGAGTTGGCAGCTAACCATAATACCTACAGCACCAGCATTAATTAATATTAATGCATATTAATATCAATACATGCATTCATATTATTGTCGCTTTCGTCGAGCTGACAATCTAAAGAAAGATACCTGAAAAAGTATGGTTGTTTTCTTCAAGGAGTTATTATGCTGTTCATAGATCGATAGAGTTTCTATGGTAGGATCATGGTTATCGCCGCTACGAAAATGGAGACAAGTGTAGACAAGTGAACCAGTGCAGCTGTGCACTCACATGATGTGAAAAATAATGAGAACGTTACTTCCATTAAAGAACGACTCCGTGGCGCAATGGTAGCGCGTCTGACTCCAGATCAGAAGGTTGCGTGTTCAAATCACGTCGGGGTCATCTGTTTGGTTTTGATGTATTTTGTGTATTTTTGGTTGAGTCTTATAGAAATATATATATATATTTATTTATATAAATATATATGTGTGTGTGTATTGTGTATATTTATATATATATATATATATATATTTATATATATATATTAAGTTTATTTTAAGGTCATTGCGGCCATGTGGTTCTACAGATGTCCATGCTCAAAATGTTTTTGAGTTTCCAATGTACTGATCTTCAATATATATCGAAAAAACAAATACAAAAATAATAATGCAAAAATCATGAGTGCATTCAGGGGATGTAAAATGGGTGATTTTCTGATAACAAAAATGCGCTGTTTGCGATTTTTCTAAGCGATGTGCACTATAAATATGGGCTTCTTTGCTGTAATGCTGTAAATATTGCTCATAGAAAACATTTTTTTTTCATCCAGGATTTTTTTTGTGTTAGATGTGTGTAACGTCTTTTATCAACCATCTAATTTGAAGTTGGACCGTATTTGAAGTGGGATCGTTTCCCATTTCATGTACCTGAGTGTGTCTCTTCACAACAATTTGCACAATCAAAGAAATTATTATTTGAATTGCAGTGACTTGCTTCTGATGCATTTATTGCACCGCAAACTACGAAGGAAGTTTGCGGTGCTTGCCGCACAACCGCATTCGTTATACTCTCCCAAAAACATAAGCCCGGCACCGCCTCTGCTAGCCTTTATTTATTTTGAAGGAACACACACAATTCAATTCTAGGAAAAGTCAAAAAGTTTCAAGACCAAAGAGCTTACGGTTCAGAAGTGGCAAGCAAAAAAAACACCATGGGAGGGGGCATCTACCTCGTAAACAGGGGGTTGCGAGTTTGATTCTGAGCGTGAATGTTACCAGTTGGACATTATATTGATGAATCTCACGTTAGTCGTCTTTATGGAGACACATTATATTATGCTACACATAACATCCAACAGGATATAATAGCAATATTAATTGCTAACTTCTGCTCTTATTATTTTCGTACTTGTAATGATACAATTTGTTTTATGATAACACGCCTTTTATTTAGTTTTTCGTTACACGACGTCAAGCGTATTTGCAACTAAACACAATTATTGTGATGCTTTTTCAAGTCACGTTATAGTAAACGGTTGGTTCGGAGTCATTTTTTCCCCTTAAAGGGACACTGCCACCTTCCAAAAAAGCTCTCACATGTTACGCCATTTGTGGTGCAAAATATGAAGTAATTGCTGCTTGAACACGACTTATGACATTCGTTTCTTACAAAAAGTGCTCAATTTAATAAAAACACGTTTTAAAATATTTGGGTCTGATGACGTCCAAATGAAAGGATTTTTTGGGAAATACAAAACTTCACGCTGCATAAATAATGACTAGTGTATGGCTAAATGTATTGCCAAACGTAAAACAAGTCGACTGTAATCAACATTTAGTAAAGAGAGACGACGAAATCGCATTAGGGTCCCAATTCAAATACATAGGGGACTGGGAATGTTACAGATGTCAAAATCAAACTCGAATTTCTCTGTGATTCGACCTCAGTGGTTGTTTATAACTAACTTGCCTATATCTAATTTCAATGCCAAGCAGCCAAAATGACTATCTCAACTCAAATATAATGTTAAGGTGGCAGTGTCCCTTTAAATAGCGCAGATCACCATTTAGCTTAATTATTATGTAGGTAGGTACCTGTTATCGAAACATCACTTAACCCTCGCCCTACGGTGGTCCTATAAACGCGACCCCTCTGATTTTTTTTTCATAACTGCTTACACATACTGTCGATCTTGTTGAAATTTGTAGTAGCTGTGTTAACACAAATAATACGTATGATGTCAACATTTTATTACAATTTGTTAAGAGGTTTGGTAAATTATGATGTTTTAGTGACGTCATGCACGTGGAAAAATGATACATATTGGAAAAATCGTAGAAGAAAAAAATGCAGTAAATTGCAAACAGAAAACGTCAATAATATAACATGACATTGCCTTTCAAATAGAAGCCTCAAATTTTCACTTTTTTACCCCATTTTTTCAAAATCACAACAAAATCGAAATTTTCAAAGATGTTAAAAAATTGAAGATATGTGAGAAAACTGAGTATGAAACATACTCAAACAAAATTTCAAAGCAATATCTCTCATTTTGACTGAGTGATGGGCTCACTAAGTATAAGAAACTCATGACGTAATTTTACATTCATCTTTTTTGACTTTTTGACCGGATACAAAAATAAAATTGCATTTCTGAGACAAAACTGGTCTAGGAACATGTCCTTTATTTACAATTATCCATTTCTAATTCTGAGGTTTTCTTATCGCTATTGTGAACGTGATCTGGTCGAGGTTGCTAATGCGAATCGCCCATAGCAATTTCCATCTATGGTGACGATTTCCGTGACCTAAGAGGATATTAACCAACCTAGACATAAAAGTGGATATATGGTCAGATAGCTAATTTAACGACCAACAACTTGACGCCAACCAAGTCATTTTATATAAAAAACGATGGACAGAGCCAAATAACTATTTTGGGATGTGGTCGATTTGGGTCATTCACTTGACCTGGAAGGTCACTCGTTGAACTGAAACCTAAACAATAGGTACCGTTAGATTCCTCACATGACAGGCAACATGCTTAGGCAGCATGATAGCTCATGCATTATTTTAAGTTTAATGAGCTCTAAATTTAGTGAAACGAATTTTAAGCGTCAAGTATTTAATTGCGGTTTGAATACAACAAATCCTATGTGATCTGGCAAATTAAACTCAAGCGTCAATGATTAAATGGCGTTTCGAATCAAATATACATGGTATACTTCTGTTGACTGCCAAGTGAGATTAACCCGCACTTGACAAGGGGCTCAGCCGAACGCCATCCTGGTTATCTTCTGATTTCCTAACTAATAATTGCAACGACACGCACCAAGTGGCGTTCGAAAGCTCTCAATGAGACGCATCTTAATACTGAAAAGTTTCAAATTTAGGTCATATGTCAGGTCACGGTCAGGTCAAAGGGCAAAATCGATGTATTTAAGTCACTAAGTGAATGGGCCATACTTTCCACCAAAAGCATTCGAGTGCAGCCAAAGGTAACATACGCGCAAAGTAACTTCAACGAAATGTTCACTACAACAATTTACCGCATTCGTAAAATAGCATGCAAAGGCGTAGCTTCTCCAGAAAAGTATCGTGGGGGGGGGCTGAGCAGGGAAACATCGTTTCGAAATCAATACAATAAATACAAACCATCAGAATCCACAAAAATCCAGATTTCTCCCCCAATTTGACCCACTTCCTCGTCCAAGTTTGGGGGGCTGACGTCAAGAGGGGGTGGGGGCTGAAGCATCCTCAACTGAATAGTCTACAAAACACACCTATGTGGTCACCACATGGGTACTGGGTAGCCCACAATTCATGATTCGAAGGCGAAAAAAGCTCTCAGACGGGGAATCGAACCCCGGTCTCCCGCGTGACAGGCGGGGATACTCACCACTATACTATCTAAGAGATAGCATTTACTAGCTCCAATGGGCATGGAAATGCACATGGAACTGGCATTGGTCCCATGCGGGCTGAGGTTGGACCCACATGTGAACATGGGTGATGGATTTGGGAACTTGCCGCCCAGGTAAGAAGTGGGTGGATCCCACCCTCTCGTTTTTTCCCCAAAATAACTCACGTAGTGATCAACCAATCGCAATGAAGCTTTCAGTCCCCTTCTTTTGAAAAATTGACACATACTCTGAAAATTTACCTCTGACTTTCATGACCCGTGACCTATGACCTTTTACTCAAGGGTCATGTCAGGCGTAACTGGCGTCCCGTAGTGTCGATCCTTTTAACGTGTGCAGTTTCCGAGTGTTTGTTGGTCATGAGCATATGCAAAGGTGTTTACAGGTGACAATTGTGGCTTTCGCTGAGATTGTCACCTCAACTGACCTTTCTGAGGTCAACCGAGGTCAATGACCTCCGATGAAATCAGATTACTTTTTGTTGGCTTCAGGCCGTTTCTAAAACAGTTTGTGACGCTGATTTCAAATCTGGGATCAATTTTACACAATTTTGTGTTCCATTAGGGTCATGCGCTTCCACAGGTTAACCCAGGTCACTGACCTCAGATGACCAGGCATGACCTTGTTGGAATTTGTCAGTTTTTAGGTCATTTTGTGACGCCTATGATCAATTTTGCATGTATCAAGCATACTAAAATGTGCCTGCACCATTTTGGCTCGATCAGTATTACATTTTCCCACATTTACGATTTATGACATTTGGGTAATGACATAATGACCTCATAGGTCACCTATTGACCCAGGACCTTAAAATCTGGTGTCAATGGCTTCCTATCGTCACAAAAAAACGCTCGTTTTTTATCGAAGCCCTTGCTCAATTAGGAGCGAAACGCCAAGAGGGGGGGGGGGATTGTACTCCCTACCTGGACACGCAGCGATCTTGCCCTACCCGGGCGAGGTTTAAGCTGCATACCTATGCATGATGCATTGTCCATAAATACACTTAAAGGGAAGCATTCAACTTTTGATTTGTAAGCAACAATTTAGTAGACTTCCATTGTGGTATAACAATGATGTTATTAAACAACAAGAATTATATAAAATTATCCCTTTTTCAAAGTTGAAAGTTTGTAAAAATAAAGAGTACCTAATTACCATAGTGAGCTCCATGAAGGTCATTGAGAACGTCGTCCTTCCCTACGACTATATTTAAATGAATCATAGGGTCATAAATTAAGTATATACACCAAGAAGTATAACAACGTCCTTGATTGGTCAATGAAGCAAATCACCGACACTAAATAGGTCGCCGTCCAAACGCATCGATGAGCTTCTGGCGTATTTTTGTTTTAATTGTTTGGTATTTTTCAAGAGAAATCATTTTTTTGTCATGATTATCTAAATGCTATTACGAAAGCGCTCGCTCGTCTTTACGTGGTAAATTAAAAAAATATGATTATGAGCAACCCGATCCGTGGCGACTCTTTTAACCCACGAGTCACTAGGGGGGGGGGTCTTTTTTAGCCGCCCTAAGGAATATCTGGAATATCGCACGAAAAAATGTAGCTATCAACGCCAAACTTTTAGTACCTGACCGGGAATCTTTTCACACCCTTTGCATATATATTTTTTTTAATTTGGTCAACTTTTTGAAGTAAAGCTAAGATAGTGACGTCACTACACACGATTTTGACACCAAAATCAGCTAAACTTTAGGAGACCGTACAAATGCCACGTAGAAGACAAAATGGAATTATAAATCTTGAGAAGATAGCAAATGTCAAGGACTACAAAATGGCAATCTCGGATTTTTGAAAAAAGTGATTGTTGACCCGAAAATTTCCCCATTATTTTTGTTGAAAAAATGACCAACAAATCAAACCTTTTTAAGATATTTTAAAACCGTATTATATGTATAACAACTATACATATTCAACCAACATACCAAATTTAAAAATTATATATGGATTTTTGACTGAATGATGACATCTAAGTTATGGGTAACTCGTGACGTCAAATTTATAAATTTCATTTTTTATCCTTCTTTGACCAAATACAAACAAATAAAGAGCAGCACTGTATTTCTGAGACAAAACAGGTCTAGAAAAATGTATTGATTTATTGTATTATTCAATTTCAAATTTTTACCTTTTGCGACATGAGTTTGACCTTTACTTAACCTTTACTTCACGTACATTAAGTCAGGTTGTAAAATGAGCACCAATTTCGAGTTCTACACGTAAAATAGTATGATAGCATCAATGTGGTTGCCATGACTTTCGTATAATGTTTGGGCATAGTGACCTTTAAGTGACCTGACCTTGAACTTGACATATTTGCCAAAAACAACCCCATTTAGCTAATTCTGGATGTGTTGTCATACCTTTGGAGAGCACTCTGGGTGATCGTGGTTGCAACCAAATTCTTTGAATGGAAAATATGGTCTATATCTTAGATGTTAACTAAAACGGCTAGAATTTTGACCTTTGACTGACTGTGACGTCACCACTGACATCTAGGGCAACAATAAATTATTTTTCGTCGAATTTGAAATGTTCTGGCTATCGAATTTTTTTTTTTTTTTTTTTTTTTTTTTCTTGCCTGTTTGATTCAGCGCGATCGTCTAATTGGGTTGCTCAAAGATACAAAGGAGGGGGGGGGGCTAAAAAAGCAAAAAACAAGCAGTGACTCGTGTTACAGGCAAATATCCCCCAGTGACTGGCCCGGTTAAGAAGCTTATATCTTTGCAACCTGGCACGTCCGATATGAACAACGGGCTTCTTTGCTGAGTAGGCCCCATCCGAACCATATCCTGTTTTTTACCAGTGCCGACTCTGTTGGTGACTACGCCAGGCGCGCGTTGCCGCGTGCCCGCGTGAGGGGTGTTGAAGGTGTTTTGTCGCAAAAAATCGCGCAACGGCTGGGATGATCTGTGTTGAATTTGTGTGTGAGTTAGGCGACCCCCCTCAAGCTCGCAGTGTTTTCTGAGAATGTTTTCAGCAAGGGTGTCATGAGGTAGTTTCAGGATGGTATTCAGGGAGGTAGAAATGAATAATAATTGGCTTAATAATGTAAACTTGTTTCATACGCATGGAGTATACCAAGTAAAACTATTTCACATACTAGTACTTACCTCAGTTAAATTGAATATACATTTTCAATCATCTCATTGTTTTATTATACATGATTATATCACATCACTGACATTTGAAAACATGTTTTCATTATGAAATGCGCTGCCTTACGTGCAACATGCAGGCTTTTAAGTGACCCATATTTATGTACAGGCCGGGCTTTGATTGAAATGTCTCAACAAACCACATATTGCCATATGGTTGGGTGTTGCAGCTCAGGGGCCCAAGGGCCGCACACAATTTGAAATCACACAACACCGTAAAGATTTAATTCGGCCAATCCAGCATGAGACCACAAAGTACGCAACAGCAAGAAAGTGCAAAATTATAACATGAATTACATGAAAACAATGTAAAGCTTTGCAATAAAGTCAGAATATGTTAAGCCAAGCACCACAAAAGTTAATATTAGTTTTTGGTGCTAAGAATCTAAATTTCTAACATAGGTAACTCAACTTTCAAGTGCCTATTCATTATAAATGAATATAAGGTATCTTTACACCAAAATAAGGTTCATGATTAAAGTGGATTGTGGCACCAAGACTGCCAAATCACAAACCACATAAATGTAAACAGTTAGGCCTTTCATTAAAAAATGCAAAAAGTGGTAGAAGCTTATTAGAGCATTGGGTTCTAACATTATACAAATTATCAATTGTCATGGTTTCTTATTGGTAAAATGCCGACCGAATGGTTTAGACACCTTTTCAAGAGAAAAAACTATCGCATGCTCTTCGTGTGGAATCGAACTACCATATTTAATATAAAACACTTCCTCGCACCGGGGTACCAAGACCACGTCGATCAACCTGAATTTTGCCTCACCGAAACTGCACTGAGCAGAATGCATTTTGAGTTGCCGCCCAAAGAAATGCATTGGTGCGCCACGAATATCACTGGGATGCGCTGCTATTTTTCAACCACCCATGAAAACGGCGAGGTAATTGCCGAGGTGGATTCGCTGAATATGTAGACATTAACCTGGCCCTATTCAACCAATTAATATGATTCTAACGATAAGAGAATTGACAACAACAATCAAAAATTAATTGATGAATCAGTCAAAAAAATATAGAAAGGTCTGGAAAACGCGTCCTTTTTAAGTTTATCTTCACATATTTCCAGGGGGTCACTTGCACCCTGAACATTTTCTTGCGGAAGCTAGCTTGGCATTTTGGGAAAACTTATTTAAAAAAAAAAAAAAAAAACACAAGATATGAAAAGTAAGAATGAGAACTCACCGTAACTAATTGACATTATCTGCTTCAATTGTAACGGTAATTACTTTTTGGTTGAAAGCCCCTTAATTCTTGAAATCTACTTAAATCTACCACATCTAGCCTTTCCTATCTGGGGGTACATAAGCATCGAAGAAAGTGCAATGGTAAGGTCATAATTGGAAGATTTTCGACGAAAATATTTGATGGATGTTGATCGAAACCTTCAAAAAAATATAGATAATAGATGATCTACAACTGAAGGCCCCATTTCCGTAAGCCGATCAGTAGATTAATGATCAATTGGGCTAAATCCACAGCGGGTGTCAATAGACCTCGTTTTACCCATTCACTTTTTACGAGACTACTAAATAACTACAATCGAAACACAGACTTTATTTTTACGATATTCCCTCTGCCATTGTGGTGAATGTAACCAAGATCAAATGCATGTTGTTCATTTATTATAATGTGTTTTTTAAAAGCCTACTGACTTTTCTTCAAAATGAAATGCATAAAATACTAAAATTAAACATCAATTTAAATAATGGAGTTGATTAAGGCAGCAAATTTCAAGACCCACGAGCCGGCGTCCGGCCTGAAGTTGTGGTCTGAAACTCAGGCTTGCCAGTCCCATGCCGAGCTCAGCACAAGTTCGGGGGTTAAACTATGTGTCTAATGTTAATGAAAGTAGACATGGCAGTTGCAGGTTGCCGATCCTAGCGGGTAACGCCACATGTGCCGGCCTTGATGCCAGTGCTCATCTCATTTACTGAGTGGTGGCGGTGGCGATGCCGTTCTTTTTATCGAATTTGGACGGGAGGTGAAAACGTCGGCTTGAAGTATTTTTGCGAGGTGAAAAAGATTTAATTTAGGGTGTCCCATTTTCCACGCGCAAATTTATGGTTTTTCAGAACACTGCTCAATCCGCCCCTTTTTTCAACAGTCAGGGGTGCGGTGCCTCTGCACGTGCGCACGTGCCACACCCCTATTCTACGTCTCAGAAAACGGCTGAACACCGGATTGTTTTTAATTTGGTGGTGGTTAGGGATCTCTCAGCCGCCGTCTTTCCAAAAGTCAGGGTTGGGGTGGCTCTGCACGTGCGCACGTGCGCACCCCTGTTATATATCTCAGTAACGGCTGAGCCGATCGTGTTCAAATTTAGTGTGTGGCTGGGGACCTTTCAGCCGCCACTTTCTCTCAAGTCAGGGGTGGGTGGATTTTGCACGTGCGCACGTGCGCACTCTTTTTCGTATCTCAGAAACTTCTTGTCCGATTGAGTTGAAATTCACTATATATTTATTTCGCGCTCGCTCGTTCATCGCCAACTACGGCACTTTACTGGTACATACTGCCTGAGACAAAACTTAAAAAACTTTCTTTGTTGAAAATAAATTAAGCAATTTAAAAATAAGGGTCGCAACTACTAAGTTGGCCAACATAAAAGTGTATCGGTGAACTGCAAATTTATTTACATTTTCATTTACTGGCTATTGGCTATTCATTGTAGAGGATTGACGGGCATATAATCACAACACAAAGTACGCATAATATATTTTCCCCTCCATTGTAAGGCGGGAAAGGCCCGCAGATTGATGAGGACCAACGGTATGTACTTGCAA
This sequence comes from Semibalanus balanoides, assembly GCA_014673585.1. Taxonomy (NCBI): domain Eukaryota; kingdom Metazoa; phylum Arthropoda; class Thecostraca; order Balanomorpha; family Balanidae; genus Semibalanus; species Semibalanus balanoides. The sequence continues at coordinate 13,457 of VOPJ01010687.1, forward strand.
GCACGGTCGTTAACATGTGGAGCGCTTACCAATTTTAACTTGAACTATCCTTCAGTAGGACAGTTTGCATCCAAAATGTGACGAGTTTATGAATGTATTCTTATCACGTCCGTCGATTTCAAGTAAAAACTCCCTTTTGTGTTCATAGGTGGATATTTTCCTTTCATGCATCCGCTTGATATAATACCAAGAATAAGCGATTTTGCTTATGCTACATATTGAGCAAAGCAAGTATATTTTCAAAAGCGACTTTCTGACCCCGACGTGATTTGAACACGCAACCTTCTGATCTGGAGTCAGACGCGCTACCGTTGCGCCACGGAGTCGGTGGAGGCTGCGTTTACCGCCCTCATAATTATTTCGCGCTTTCATATCTGTGCACTCAGAAGTGCTGGCTCCCAACATATGCCTTCGTTATAGGCAAACATACCGGGCATCCCAGAAATAACAGATGGATTTTATTTTCTTCTAGCTAAATCAAAAAGCAACTTTTTGAAAAGAAACATGTGCCCTTGTATAAACGAACTAATGCTATTTTGTATACAAAACAGCATTAGTTCGTTTGCATTTGCACACAGTTTGCATTAACATGCAGCCATGCAGACGTACCAGACAGACACCGATGCGAAAACAGTCAAATTGCAGTTTGAGACAGACTGAACCTTTTGTCGGAACGCAGATAGAGTTTGGCAGGCATTTCAAAAGCAAGAAAGCACTATCGAGGATCAATACTTTGAGCATAGAGATATTGTTAAAGAAACAGACAACACCATCAAAATAAAGAAGCTAAGAAGCTGAAGAAGGCGAAAAAATGAGCCCCATTGACGCGAAAAGGTCAAGGGAAGCCCCTTTTCGGAGCCTGTGCAAGTCTGTTCGCCGTATGGGCCATTAACTTGGCTGTGGCAAGAAAGAGCTGCAAGCACAGATGTAAAATTGTTATTCTACACTGTAGGGAAACAGTTTTGCATCCGTGCTTACAGCCCTTTGCGCTGTTCTATTGCCACAGCCAAGTTATTGGCTCATACGGCATACAGACTTGCACAGGCTCCGAAAGAAGTCATTTTTTTTACTTTTTCGCGTCAATGGGGTTCATTTTATCGCTTTCGTTTGCTTCTTAGCTTGTTCGTTTTGATAGTGTTGCCTGTTATCATAAACTTGCTCTCTGTGCTAAAAATATTGCTCATTGATAGTGCTTTCTTGCTTGCAAAATGCCTGCCAAACTTTATCTGCGTTCCGACAATAGGTACAGTTGGTCTCAAACTGCAATTTGACTACTTTCGCATCGGCGTCTGTCTGATGCGGCTGTATGGCTGCATGTTAATTAAAACCGTGTTAAACAAAATAGCATGAGCTTATTTATAAGTAGGTGTATGCTACTTATCAAAAAATTGTATTTTGATTTAACTAGAAGAAAATGAAATCCGTCTGTCATTTCTGGGACGCCCGGTACAACTTTCAGGCTGCTCCCAGCAATCCTCACTAGTCACTAGTGATGTCATTACAAAAATGACCACTATCAATCCAATACCGAACAGGATGCATTTTGGTTGACCAAATAGGTACCGACCGATTTCGGTTATAGACAAAAATGTCAAAAACTTTGCCGATTTTTAAATTGTTTGTGGTGGTGGTGTATGTAATATGCATATTGTATAATGCATACAATACTTTTTTAAAGGACCTCACCTGCTCTCTTGAGCAGTATCTTTAATCATGATATAATAATGTGATATTTAAGTATTTACATTCAATGATTACATTTCGAGCAAATTAAGCATTAATTTGCTGGATGAAAATAAGAATGCGTAAAAATGTGACTAAAATGTAAATTGTTTAAGATAAGCTAACTGAGAAGTGTCAAAAATGTGTCAATCTGACTGACCGATTACTTTATCGGTCACATTTGGTTTTTATTGCCACAATTCTAGTAACCAATTGACACCACTAATCCTCACAGTATCCAAAGCAGCGATAGACATGAGTCTGCCTTTGTTCACGTACTGTTGACGTGATAATGATTCTGTAAGAATGATACAATTTTACCCTACCACAGGAATGTAAATTAGGGCCTCGGCTGAGAAATTATCACGGGGGGAGGGGCTATACAAATTTAATGTTTTTGGGGAGAAACGATTTTTTAAACATTTTGATTAATATAATGGTTTTGCACGTTGTTTACCTTTCATTAGTTGCTCAGTTTGGAAAGAATGTCGCGAGTGGTCATGAGTCAAGTTAGAACATGCTCAGATCGGCATGAGTTTTGCGAGTTGCGACACCTCGACACCTCACGCAGTGGTAAACGTTACGCCTCTCCCAGTGGTGGACGAACTTCCGCAATACGCACGGCTGATAAGTCATTTGAAACCCCCTGCATGAGTATTGCGACAACTCGACACACCACGCAGCGTTGACGTTAAACATTTCCTAGTAGTGACGAACTTTCGCCATACGCCCGGCTGATAAGTCATTAGAAACCCCCTGCATGAGTATTGCGACAACTCGACACACCATGCAGCGGTTATCAGTTATCACGGGTGTTCCGCTATACCTATACTCCCCATTCAGCCGTGATCACGAATGTTGCCTTAAACCTCTCTAGTGACAATAAAAACACTTCCCAGTCGACGTATTTTAGGTTGTGTGGGCATCACACGGGCTAGGAGTGTCAACACATAGCGCGGGTGTTGATTTTTTGTGAGTGTAGTGAGCAAATTTTGGTCACTAGGAAGGGAGTCATCAGTCAGTGCGGGAGGGGGAATTTTCCCTCCCCGATCAACATGCTATCCGTGGCTATGCAGTACAGTTAACCCTCGCCAGAAAGCGAGGGTTAGACAATAGACATAAAGACATAAATTGGCAGTACAACAAAAGGCTTTATGGGCCCGTCCTGGGTTGTACGAAACACACTACACATGGACGTGAACAGCACACAATCACACATGACCCTCCACATACATTGCCTGGCAGGACACCATATCATGTAGTATACACTAACCATTTACCACATACATAATTTAACATACAGTACATATACAATGCATCGTTAACACTACATCGTCCTGCGCACACGATTTTCAGAATTTAGCCATCAGCATTCACGAGACATATTCATTCCATACAAACGTTGTAATTATACTGGTCCCACACACACGATCGACCTTAAAATAATCCCTTTTTCTGTAAGCAGCCTATTTCAATTAGTTATGTTCCGATGCATGTTCACATATGTATATCACTAAAACTAAAACTAATCCCAGGAATACTTATAATCAAAACCCTTTCCCGAAAAGTATTTGTTCAGCCCATTTTTGAAGAAACAAATGTGTCTGCACTGACTACATCTCCTGGCAAATTGTTCCAATGGGTCACACTCCTTCTGCTGAAAACGACTGTCTTAATCTAGTCCTGTTTTGTTTAACCAGGGTTAACTTTTCTGTAGCTTAAATAAGCTACATAAAATATCAGCATCTAAACTATTTCCCCATTTAAGCGATACAACGTTCTTAATTCGAGTAATTTTGCTGGAATTTTGATTTACGATCCATTTGTATCAGTTTGACGGTCTAATATGACATATATTATATTTTCAAAAAGCGTTTAAATGTCCGACCAAGACCATGCACATCAGTAAAAGATAAGGAGAAAAATACGTTTCAGTTTGCTTACTATACGCATTCGGAAAGATGTTAAAGCTGGCCAGATATGCATAATAGTGATCTCTAAGCTGGTATAAGTACAGCACCATTTGAATTACACTTACCTTAAAAAACTAGTTTAGAGCAAGCAGTTTGTTGATATATGTTTTTATTACAAGTGACTGCACTGCTTCTATAAACAAACTTTTTCTGCTTGACAGGCTTGGAATTGTCTAGTGAAACGACATGCATTCTATAAAAACATAGAGAGCTTGACAAAAAGCATCGACTTTCATAAAACATGCTCTTCGATTTGAATAACACCTGAATGAGTAACAACGTGATGAAAAGGTATGCATCCCACGCGTGGCTGAAATGAAGGGTTATTTGTTCCAGTCGCGACTGAAATGAAGGGTTATTTGTTCCGGCATCGTGCGTCTTCTGAGACCAAAGCGATGATACAGACGCGTATCAAAGCCCCATCCACCGCAATCCGCGGGCGTTTTTCACTCTCGTTCTCTCCCTCTCTTTTCTCTCTATCGCTCTCCCTCTCTCTCCCTCCCTTCTTTTGGCAGTGTCGTGACTCGCCTGCTGCCTTTCAGCTGAGTATGGCTATGTAAGCCAGCTCGTCCGACAGGAGCCCTTTGCGGTGGATGTCACATTGTCACGGGCGGGTGGTGACATTGTGCCCCGGAGGTTTCCAGGGTGATGGCGCACTTTGCGCTGCACAGGAACACGGTTTCCAGACTAGGGAAGGCAGGCGGGAGGGGGAAGAAGGAGGCAGGTGGGAGAGAAGGAGGCAGACGGGGGTAAGAGGAGGCAGGCGGAGGGGAAGAGGAGACAGGCGGGGAGGGGAAGAAGGAGCAGAACGGGAGGGAAGAAGGAGGCAGACGGGAGGGGAAGAAGGAGGCAGGCGGGGGGAAGAAGAGGCAGACGGGGAGGGGGAAGAAGAGCAGGCGGGAGGCGGTAAGAAGGAGGCAGGCGGGCGAGGAAGAAGGAGCAGACGGGAGGGGAAAGAAGGAGGCAGCGGGAGGGGGAAAAGGAGCAGGCGGGAGGGGGAAGAAGGAGGCAGGCGGAGGAAGAAGGAGGCAGACGGAGGGGGAAGAAGAGGCAGGCGGAGGGGAAGAAGCAGGCGAGAGGGGAAGAAAGGCAGGCGCTAGGGGAAGAAGGAGGCAGGAAGGGAGGTGGAAGAAGGGAGGCAGAATCGGGAGGGGGGAAGAAGGAGCAGACGGAGGGGGGAAGAAGAGCAGACGGAGGGGGAAGAAGAGGCAAGGCGGAGGGGAAAGAAGGAAGCAGGGCGGAAGAGGAAAGGAGGCAGACGGAGGCGGATAGAAGGAGGCAGGACGCGAGAGGCGGAAGAAGGAGGCAGGGCGATCGAGGGGATAGAAGGAGGCAGGCGGAGGGGGTAGAAGGAGCAGTCGCGTCGAGGGGAAGAAGGAGGCAGGCGGAGGGGAGAAGGGAGGCAGACGGGAGGGCTGGAAGAAGGAGGACAGGCGGGAGGGGGAAGAAGGAGGAAGGCGGGAGGGGGAAGAAGGAGGCAGGCGGGAGGGGGAAGAAGGAGGCAGGCGGGAGGGGAAGGAGGAGGCAGGCGGGAGGGGAAGGAGGCAGGGCGGGAGGGGGAAGAAGGAGGCAGGCGGGAGGGGAAGGAGGCAGGTGGGAGGGGAAGAAGGAGGTAGGTGGGAGGGGAAGAAGGAGACAGATGGGAGGGGGAAGGAGGCAGGGCGGGAGAGGGTGGTGAAACTTAGCGCTTCCTGTCGCTTCAATTGTTGAAATGCTTTTCATGGATTTGAGCAGGCATGGCAGACATGAGACACCTAGCTAAGCAACTGTACCGGCCATGTCTTATGACCCTAAAGGCCCGCTTCACACCGGTGCATTTGTCATGCGTTGCGTTGCGTTCCGGCACGTCTCGATGCGTGTCAATGGGTCTCAATGCGTCTCAATGCGTCCTTCCAATGCGTTCTTAATCGCGTCTCAATTGCGTTGCGATGGCGTAATTGTCCACCATTGCACACAATCGCAAACGCATGAGACACATGAAGAGGTGAGTACCACAGAGGACCGAGTCGTATGGGTGGGCTGGCCCATTGGATCATTGGGTAATTGGGTTGGGCTGGCTTTGGGCCTCAAATCACTTGGCTTCTGGCGGACGGGCTTGAGAATGTGAAAGTAATGCGCGCGCTGCGGATAACTGTCAAGCCAGGTCACAGCGAGGCTTACAAAAATATTAATACAAGCAGCATTATAATTTCACAGCACACACATGGTTGAGTGAGTTATATTATCAGAGTTATAGTATAGCCCCAAGGTGACATTGTATGCTGGGAAAATTTTATTGTCAATGTTTGAAAATTGAAGTATTATTCGTAGTCAGGAGGGCTCCCGGAACCGGGGCCAATGAGTCAACATTAGTGCAGTTGACGTAGTCTCGGTCTTGGCCTTGAGGCGTCGAATACCATTGAGCCCGGGGCTGGTGGCTGGGCTGGGCTTGGCTGGGCTGGGCTAGTGGAATTCTTGTGGCTGGGTCTATGGGGCGTGGCCGTCGTGGGCTTGTCGGCTTGGGCTGGGCCGGGCTTGGGCTTGGGTGGCGCGGGTGCTGAGGCATGGGCTGGGCTTGCGGCATGGAGCAGGGCTGGGCTGGGCTGGGCTGGGTTGGGTTGGGCTAGGCTGGGAGTCGGTGGGCCCATGACGAACTATGATTGAGACGCATCGAAACGTGACGGAACGCAACACAACGCATGAAAACGCACCCGTGCGGAGCGGGCCCTAGACTGTCTTTTAAGCGACATATGAGCCTTATAAGGCTGTCCAGGAAGCGATATCGGTATGCGGTTGCTTATTACCAGTTGAATAATATTCACAGCAAAATATTTCAAGTAACACTGGAATACGCTAATATGCGCATGCGAACTCGTAGTTTTCAGCAGCGCGATCGCCATTGCTGTGTGCTTTCCAGCGGGAATATACGCTTTTATGACGTAGATTAAGTCGATCTACGACTAGTCGGAAATAAAGCTTTGGAGCTTGTGACAACATGCACTTTAATTCAAAACGACTGCAAAACAATCACTGGTGAAGTTACACAAGCTGTGCAAAACATCAGATGTCGTTGCATTGTTCCTGTGTGATAATGAAATGTCATGCTAATGATTCTGTTGCTTTTCATTCATAAGATATGATCTACGAAACACAGTAAAACGAAACTGATATCATCATCATTGTGTCATTCCGCTAAACATGAATGAGAAGAAGGTTTGTGGAACCTACATGCAAGAAAATTGCCGTAATTAAAAGGGTGGATTTTGATATAATATCACGAGAGTTCTCTTTAGAACGGCGAAAACGAGTCGTGTTTGGGCATACAGCTTTTATTCGTTAATGTTCCAGCTTACGCACTCAATTGCTCTTTCGTTAATGTTGAGATTAAAATTCTTGGTAATGTATAATTCAATTATTAGCGTTCAATTAACCCTTTATTTCTTAGTGGGTGCAGGGCGTTCCCGCTTTACCCCTATTTAGTGGGGCAGGGGGGGGCATCGGCACCCCGGATATCTTTCGAGATGCTTACCCGTCCGACTCAAAAAGATTCAAACGGTTGGTTCGATTCCAACTTAACACTCTCGATCTTACATTTTATCAAAAAACGAATTGTATAAAACTCACTAAATAGGGGGCATTGGGGGGTCCAAAAAGGTAACGAAAATACAAGAAATTGCATTTTGGCTCACCAACGACAGCTTTACCGCCCATGTTATTCTAAGGTCCGGAATATATCAAAGTGATCGATTAGACATTGAGTTCACGAAAATATGATGTGGCACTTTGGTGTACTTATGTTTATTAAATATAATTTTCAAACATATTAATTAGAAAGCTAGCCTTATCAAGTCACTAAATTTGGCTAGTTTTTACGAATGTAAGAATAAGACGTAGGGGTCGGGAGTAAGTTAAAACGCATTAAGTTTTAAGACGGTGAGGTTATTGTTCTGAATTAAATCATATCGTTACTGTACATTCATAGAAATAGTTATTAGGCATTATTGGTACCATAGGAGGTGCCAGGTTAACGAAAAAGGGAGGCAAAATATACAAAATTATGATCAGGCGCGGCCCCGTTCATGGCGTTTGTTGTACCTACGGGGTGGTGGATACACTCAATTGAGTGTGTACTTGGGCATCTTTTCGCGCAGGAGGTGAGTGGTGATATTCAATTTGAAATGCTGGCATCATCATTAGGCTTATCCAGGATATTCCATTGGGAGGTTCAAAGGCCTTTGGGATAAAAATAAATTACCGCTAATATAATAACTAGACGTAGGTCAACGAGATTAATCTAGTTTGCACTTTTGCAATTTTTCAAAATTTCACATTTAATTAACCCGCTTTATGTACTTACCCCTACCTGCGTCGGCCTATTCCTTCACACATGTTAATAAAGGACCCCTACCTGGATCGCTTTTTTTAATCGGAAAACTGCAGTATGTTATGTCTCTAGTAGGTCCCAGTGCATAAAATTTCCTTGCAATAATAATGAACCCTCAATATATAAAGTCGCAATTCCTAGCGCGCCTCTGCAAATAAATGTATTTTATTTCCTCTCCTGGATCATATGTTCAGTGTCAGCATTCATCTAAACAATTGTAAAGTTTATTGCAGCCGTACATGCGCTTGGGGGTATATCGGTGGCTATGCACACTATAGCAGGTTTAGTCTCGCACCTTGATATTTGTCTGGGTGGGTCCTGGTCACACGCCCTTGAAACAATTTGACGCTAATTACATGTATGAGCCAAAATTGGGGGAAGAAGGATGAAACTATCTCCAGCATACTTCATATGCTATAATCGGGGGGCAATTTATAATTGCTTTATTACTGGGTCAGCTAGGGCGTTAAATATATTTGGAAAATCCGCCTTATTCAAGTACCTGAAACCGCCTCTGCGTAAAAAATACAATAAATCATGACATCAAACTAATATTGACTTAATTGAATCTACCGGTAAATCTATGCAACTTCTTTCATACTTGAGGGCAGTTTAGGAAAGAATCCGTGAAGACCGCATTTCCGTATTATCGCCAATTGTCGCCGAAAAATCCTCCCAAAACTGGGCCCTGTAACCCCCTCTGTTCAAGTCAGAAACTCCAAAATTTGACTCCAGATGTAAAAATATATTTTAGGAAAATTCCAAAAGTTTCATAAGCCTACTCATAGCCGTTTCAGAGATATCTAAGAAAAACATGAGGGGTGGGCAATATTTACCCCCCCGCCACTAATAGGGTTAATTCGTTTCACTTGACTACCAATATGTATTCATGGGTGAGTTCAAGAAGTTCGTCATGAGCGGGACGTGTAACATCGACTTTAGGACAAACTTTCATAATTGGAAGACATTGACCCAAAGGTGTCGGCACAATAAACAAACAAACATACAACACAACTCATTGTTTTCTCCAAAGAAACAACAAGCCTCGTCGTCGCCCATATCAAGGAAAGCATCCAGTAACCCAATGAGAATGGCCTACCTTAACCCTCGCCTGGGAAGGGCAAAATCACTGTGTGTCCGGGTAGGGGGAGGGTATTGGTACGTCCCCCTGGCGTTGCGCCTCTAAATGAGCTACAACTTCGATTAAAAACGAGCGTGCTGCTTGTGACCAGAGGAAGTAATTGACATCCGATTTTAAGGTCCTAGGCCATTAGGCAGCCTCTGAGGCCATGCCAATGACCCGCATGCCATTAAATCGTAAATGCCTAAAATTTGAACACAAATCGAGCTAAAATCGTCAACGAACATTTTATTTTTCTTAATTGATCCAACATTTAAAATCAGCGTAACAAAATGTCATAGACAATGTAAAATGTCAAAAAGGTCATGTCAGGTCATCTGAGGCCAGTGACTTCGGTTGACCTTTAGAAGCGCATGACCGCAGTGGAACATATTATGATGTCAAATGGATCTCAAATTTGAAATCAGCGCCCAAAAAATGTTCTAAAAACTGTCAGAAGCCAAAAAAACGTAATCTGATAACATCGGAGGTCAGTGAACTCGGTCTTCCTATTAAAAGATCAACCGAGGTCAAAATGTCAGTGGAAACCACAACTGTCACTTTGAAACACCAGTGCATATGTATCTAAACAACAAACACTCGGAGACGACATGAATTACAAGGATTGATACTGCGGGACGCGATTTGCGCCTGACATGACCTTGAGAACCAGGTCAATGGTCACGGGTCCGGGGGGGGGGGGAGAAGTTAAAAGTTTTCAGAGTATATGACACATGATTCAAAAATAGGATACTGAAGGTTTCACCGCGATCGGTTTATAATTACGTGCGTTATTTCCGAAAAACCGAGGGGGTGGCTTCCCCCTACCCGGGCGAGGGTTAAGGTCCTTTCACTATCCATGTTCAGATTGATCACCAGGGGTGGTAAAGTGTTCTGTCCTTATGGACGAGGTCGGGGACAAAATGTTCATTCTGATGAGGTACCCGGGGCAAA
>VOPJ01010688.1:0-11068 GCA_014673585.1 Semibalanus balanoides
TAAGAACCAGCATGTTGCCTGTCATGTGAGGAATCTAACGGTATGCAATTTTTTAGGTTGCAGGTCATTGGGCTAACTTCCAGGTCAAGTGAATGACTTCGACTCGATCACGTCATTTTTTTTTTCAAAATTAGAAATTGATAAATTTAATAAAAAGCATGGCCCTCGACCAGTTTCGTCTCAGAAATACAGAAAATGTATTTATTTGATGGTATCTGGTCAAAATAAGTCCGAAAAAGTAAAAAAATGACGTCATGAGTTTCTTTCACTTAGGGAGCCATCTTTCAATCACAAATAGTCATTGCAATCATTGCTTTGATTTTTTTGGTATTTCCCACATTTAGTTATGTCACTGATCTTTTTGTCTGTAAAAATCTTTGAAAATTTTGATTTTTAGTGATTTTTCACATTTTTGTTTTAGTTTTTAGGGGTGAGAAACTCACAATTTCGGAAATCCTATCTGGCCTTTCCTAATTAAAATGTCATTTTAATCTTTCTGGCTTTCTGTTAGCAATTTGCTGAAAAACGCTATTTTCTACGATTTTTACAATATTTACCGTTTTTCCACCAACTATAATCGTCACTAAAACATCATTATCGCAAATGACTGAACCAATTTAAAGGGAGTGTGCCTACTCACATTGGTCGTGTGGAATTGTTGACACAAGTCTGTAGAACATATTTTTCTGAATTTAGCCATGTACTTCATTTCCCCAGAATCATTTAGTTGCTGAGATATTTAAAGTCCGCCAATCAGCACATACTGGCAGTAGTTTAATTAATCAATGGTCGCCAGAGAAGGTTCGCACTAGAAGCCTTGCTCTTAACTTCACTAGCTAGCATAATATTGTGTAGCCTCTGGCCAGTGCGCCATTATAAGGTAACATCTTCGCTGACTCTGTTTAATGTGACGATCGTTTTATCGGAGTATTTGACAGAAGCAAATGAAAACCAGAATATAAGTAAGAAAATTCAACTTCAAGGGGTCAGACGTGAATTTATCGCTAACCAATTTCGAAAGCAATACCGCTTCTTACCGTAATAAAAATATATTTGACATTTCAAAAGAGTAGGCACACTCCCTTTAAGTGAAATGTTGCCAGCATATGTTTAATTGTTGTCAACTCAGCTACTGCAATTTCAGAAAGATGCACCACATGTGAAAAAAGTGATTTAAGAAAAACATCAAGGAGACCTGTCAGCCTCCCCGCCCCCGTAAGGCGAGAATTAATTTTCAAGCTGGCTACATGTTAAGCTACTTGCCAAGTTCTGAAAAAGGTAACGCAAATGATATGACGCGAACATCGGCCCCCTAAAATACCCAACCTAACCAAATACGTATTATAACATGAAAATCCACATTAAAAATGTTGCAAACGCTTTATTACACGCAGACAAAACGGGTATACATTTTTTCGTCATTACTGCCGACCCCCTCAATAACTATCGGTGACGCCCCTGCGAGTTAGTATGAAATAAACGTGATTATTACTAACGTGTGTATATGCTACGGAAAGTGGTGTTCTGCGTATTTGGTTTTAATGTGAATTTTCCCCGATTTTTTATATTGTTTTTTTTTTTTCTCCAAAAAAGTTTTTTTGTCTAATTTTTCCCCGATTTATCCCCATTTTTTCAATCTCGGATGCCAAATAAGGTGAGAAGCCCAAATCCGCGGAGAAAAAAATGGGGGTACCTTTTTGCCAAAAAAAGTTGCCACCCCCCAAACCGAGCGGCTGGATTCGCCCCTGCCTGTACTCGCGTAGATGACGCCTGTTTCTTCGATATATCCGACCTTCCTCCGTTTTCACCGCATAAGATCGTTTGCTGTCGGTCTAAGGGGGCAACAACTACGGCTGGCCTCCATCTTTGCTTGTCATGTTGTGGTGCCATCAGAACTGGCGTGTTCGTCTTGAGAGGAGGAAGATCTTTTGCAGCTCTGTTGTAATATCTGTGCTGTTTTTCTTTCCTTTCTTGAAGTCCCCTTGCAGCATCAGGTGGTACTTCGGGATTGAGCAGTTTTCCATGGATAGGCAGCATGGTTCGAGTGCGTTTTCCCATGAGCCGTTGTGCTGGAGAACTGCTGACATTTTCTGACGGTAAGTTACGCATTTCTAGCAGCACCATCTTATAATCGAATAATCATAATAATAATCGAAAAAAGTCGCAGTCATGGAATCACAATGCTCGTATACTCTTAAGATGCAATGCTCCTAAGATGGAATCACATCTTGATATGATGAACGACGCAAATGTCAAAACAGAACAATCTGAGCGGGTAGTCCTTGAAATTTTGGAGGGGAACACACTTCTGAAAACATTGGGGGTTTATCACCATTGGGAGGGGGGGGGGGCTCAGCTCAACATTGGGGGGGGGGGCTCGGGTCCTCCCAAAGAGATACAAAGTTCCACCCCTGTGAGTAACGTTCCTAGGACCTAGACTCATCCAAAAGTGCAGTATATTCACACGAAGATGACTTTATTTCGTCATGCCCTGTCAGAAAATGCAGCATCCTCGGAAAACCTTGGCCGGATCTCTGTCTTGACATAGTCCAGCCACATGGAAATTCTACGTTCGAAATCTGTCTCTGTGCACCCAGATTTGTTTATATGGAAAATCCAGTGCTAATGCTGGAGAAGTTCTGACTTGTATCATCACCAGACCAGACCAAGCCTGCTATTTTCCAGAACACACGACGTACATTCTGCGCAGTGCAGCCTATAAGCATAACACGTACCAGGCTGGTGTAAATCCTAATGAGCATTCACGGAAATCGACGACGATCAAAAGACACGGAATCTCCAAATGTGGCCTTCCCTAAACACTAAATTAAACAAACTTTGGGTATATATTCCTGACCAGCCACGCTGAGAGACAAGGTAAGGTCGCAGAGGAAGCAGCGACAGACACAGTCACGATGCAGCTGCTCGTAGCATGTCTGCTGCTGTGTGCTGCTTTGTTCACAGAGGGTTCCCGAGCCCATGCCCATCCCCTTGAGGTCGGCATCGGCACAGAGCCGGAGCACGACGCCAGTCTGTCCGGCGCCTGCAGACGGATGGAGGAGCGACTGATCAGCGTGGCGCGCGGATGGAGACGTCACTCACACGGTGGAACACGCAGCTGGCGCAGCTGGACAACAGCGTGCTTCGCTGTACAAGGGGTGGGCAGCAGTCGGCTGACGGGAGACCCGTGGCGGAGCTGAGGGAGGCCGGTGCTGGCGACGAGGGCTGCCCCCGAACCGCCGACTCCGCGCCGCAGAGCCGACTGGTCAGTACTCAGCCAGGAGAATCCGCCAGTTCGGAGCAGCTGCTGGGCAGGCGCAGCTGAACGACAACGCAGCAGCGGCTGGTGGCGCTGCTGGAGGAGGGCGTCCTGCGCCGTGGAGGCGGCAGCGGCGCCACCACCGTCTCGTGGAGCGGGTGCAGCTTCCAGGACCAGTTTCCAGAGGCACGGACGAGTGGCAGCCGGCCGACTGCGCCGCCGTCCCACAGCGACACAGCCGCAAGCGGCGTCTACATCCATCTTCCCACCCGTCTGCGGCAACGGCGGCGCATCGCCGTCTCTGCGACATGGAGACGGACGGCGGCGGCTGGACGGTGCTCATGAGGCGCGCTGACCTGCCAGATCACCAGACCTTCGCATGGGCTGGAGAGCTACAAGTGGGGCTTTCGGCAACCTCAGCGGCTTTTAGTTCTGGCTGGGCAACGAGTACATGAACCTGCTGACCAGCATGGACCAGATGCAGCTCCGCGTGGACCTCAAAGACTGGGCGAATGTCTCCATTTTCGCTACCTACACGCCATTCTCTATCGGCACAGAACAGCAGAAATACGCCCTGAAGGCTGGTAAATTTGAGGGAAAGGCGGGAGACGCACTTGTGTATAGTAACGGCATGAAGTTTACAACCAAGGATCAAGACAACGACAAGTGGTCTAAGAACTGTGCCGTAGAGTACCCGAACGGATGGTGGCATAAATCCTGCGGCCAACCACTTCTGACTGGCCCGTACAAGAAGGGGACGATAAAGGATCACCGTGGTGTGACCTGGCATAAGTGGAAGGAGCAAAGTACTCGCTGAAGAAAATGTTGAAATGAAAATCAGACCGCGCTGAACTCACATGACCTGGTGTCACAAACTCGCCAACGAGGGAGTCAGAGAGTGACAATTATTATCATATTGTTAGACAGTGAGACGTTTTACGATGTACCCTGGATCGCTTGTGGCTACTAGTCTATCGCTTATCGACGCCCATAATACACAGCGTGAGACTGCTGTTCACAGTTCATATGATAATTGTGTGTGCCATTGAGGAGACAGCTTTCGCTATATCATATTTTCATGAATCTCTTTGCTGCTGTGATGTTGTTTGTGATTTTTTTTTCGAGGAAATATATGCGTTAATGGGATTTAATTTTCGTTTATTTAGGTATAAATGAAGAGATTCGTCATCATTGGAGTCGCCAACTCATACCCACATGCAGTCACCAACTCACAACATTACCAAAACGCCGTCTGAATGTGATTTAAACGTATGTACCTTTTTGGGAAACATTTTGTTGGTAGCTACAAAGAGGAGTCTAAAGTAACACTAAAACAAAAGACCAATGACCATCCCATTTATTTGATATATTCTCAACATGATTCAACTATTTTACATTATTAACTTATTGCAGGGTGAAAAAGTAAAGATTTATAAATGAATGTACTACCAAATGTACAAAAATATTCAAAATTCAAAACGGGGACAAAACACACAAACATGCACACACATAATACACACATACACACATACACCTACACCTACACCTACACACAAACGCACACGCACGCGCACACACACACGTCCGCACGCACGCAAGCACGCACGCACGCACGCACGCACGCACGCACGCACGCACGCACGCACGCACGCACGCACGCACGCACGCACGCACGCACACACACACACACACACACACACACACACACACACACACAGGCATGGAGTTTCTCCATTTTTTTTGGGGGGGGGGTGGCTCAGCTGGTAAAAATCGCATAAAGTACCATTAAAATCCACAAAACACAAGTTTCTCACCAAATTCGACCCACTTCCTTGTCCAAGTTGGGGAAGGGGAGGGCTGAAGCCCAAGTTAGTGGGCTAAAGCCCCCCAATTGTATAGGAACCTACGATCCTACACACACACACACACACACACACACACACACACACACACACACACACACACACACACACACAACACAACACCTACACCACACACAACCAAACACACACACACACACACACCACACACACACACACCACACCACACACACACACAACACACAAACCATGACACACACACACACACACACACCTACACGACACACACACACACACCGCGCACACACACACACACACACACACACACACACACACACACACACACACACACACACACACACACACACATATGCATATACACGCGCGTATGACCAATAGTCTGTTATGGACGAGGCATAACTAACAAACAGCTCAATATACAACGAAGAAGACAAACTAGGTTCTCACAGGACCTTTGAGAGTAAATCTGCAGCCAGCGTCTCAAGGGCGACGCCACCTCCCGAAAGTTCGGGGGATGGAGGCATTCTGAAGTCCATTCCTTCCATGCAACGCCCATAGACCAAATGCTTAAATCCTAAAATGTTAGGGGGGACACGTCCTCCCTTTCCCCCGGTGGCGAGGCCCCTGCAGCGTCTGGTCCGTTTATCCAGCTGACATGACAGTGCAGTGACGCGGCGCGGCAGTGCACTAGGCATCAACACAGAGACCTCACACACAGGCGCGCAACCAGGATTTTCGTAAGGGGGGGGGGGGGGGCCGACCTCAGGGGCCCCGTCGGCCTGAGGGGGGCCACCATTTGCGGACCCAATAATGACCCCTGCACATATCAGGGGTTGATCCAGGGGGTATACCCCCAGTTTCCGAAACCATAATTTGCTTCCCCCCCAAAAAAAAACACACAAAGTTCGGACGTATGTAATTGCACAGCCTCCGCAGTAGCTAAGGTACACACTAAGGTCCGACTTCTTTCTCCGCTAGCGTATGTTTGACGGCGAATTAAGAAACGACCGTACATGTATTCAAACCGCATTACTGAGAGCTTCAAATTGATATATTGACGCATTGCCTCACCCTGTGTATTTGCTGCTTTTAAGCAAAAATCCGTTTTTAGCGTTTTGCGGTAAAAAAAACTGGTTTTTGCTTAAAAACAGTCCATGGACAAGGTAAACCTATGCGTCAATATACACATTTGAAGCTCTCAGTAATGCAGTTTAAATGCACGAATGGTCGTTTCTTAATTTGCCGTAAAACGTACGCTAGAGGAGAAAACAAGCCGGACCTTAGTGTGTACCAAGCAACTGCCATACGCAACTGTATGTACCTACAGTTAAAAACGGGCTGATGACACGCTCCCTGCCCCCCCCCCCACGGTCAACAACTTTATCGCTGGTGGCTGACGCCCTGTAAGTTTGACCCACGCTCCACAACTTTGTTTTAATATACGCATAAAAAGAAGGTCACAAGGATAATCTAGGGTTTCAATTTGATAGGCTGATAAATTGCGTTCCCAACTAGAGGTGACCTTTTTTCTACCCACCTATCCACCAGGTGCCGGGTATGTTACTACCCACGTGGGTAGTAGTGTAGCACAAGCGATCATTTGGATTTAGTGGGTAGTTTGTTCGGGTAACATATGTTCATAAAACTGGAACAAAATTGGAAAACAGGGATTTCTGATGCGAATTGGGATGCTTGAACAAATATAGGCACCAAAGTTAGTGAGCAGAGATCAACACAAAACAGTTAAGCATAACAAAATGAGTTATTAAATGGAAGACATAAAGATGGAAAGTTTTCTGTGTGGGTACTTGCGGGTAGCTGGCGGCCTATACGGTCATGTGGGTAGTAGTGGGTAGCTGAAGGGGGTTTTGCGGTCGGGGTCGGGAGCCGAAGCCTGAAAAGTGGCACTCTATTCCAACCCAAATAGAATGTGTCTTTTAAAAGAAAATAGGTCCAGCGTCCATGGCGGATCCAAGCCGTCGGTTTGGGGGAACCAACATTTTTTTTTGGCCAAAAGGTACCCTTTTTTCTCCTCTGGATTTGGGCTGGTCACCTAATTTTGATATTTAGCTTTAAAATATACTTTTTTCGGAAAAAAGCGACAAAAGCGATACTCGAACATATATGCTACGGAAAACACACCATATAAGTAGTAATAACGGTTTATCTAAACTAACTGCGCAGGGGCGTCGCCGATAAATTTTAGTGGCGGTCGACTGAAATGAAGAAAAAGACGTCTTTGCCGCATTTAAATAAGGATTCTATTTATAGTAAGGTACCTAAGTTTTTAGCGCCGCAAAGGCCGGCGCGAAATTGTACGGGTTTGCCTGATAAACCCAAAATATAGCGGTTGGGGCCAGTATGACATGTATGGCATGGTTCTAACCAAATTCCTAGGAGAAGAAGTTAGCAAACTGCATATCAACTTTAGAACCAGTGTCAACAATTTTGATCAGCTAATACCAATTGGAAATTTTTAGGCACAATACCTTGGAACTTTAATAATGCGCCACGGGAGCGGCGCGATTTTTTTTTTTAGTCTTATGCCTGGATATGCACTCTCGCTTATGTGTCACATTTGTTGGTGCGACCATACAATGTTATTTTTGCGTTTAATAGTGCGGTAAGAAATGTTAAAGCGAACTGTTTTGCCCATTGATATAAGAGAGAAGCAACATAGAAAATAAATGCGCTGAGAAAAGGTACGATTTTTAACCTGCATAACATACACTTTTTTAATTGCGCCGAGGAGTGACATGCAATTTTTTTGTTTTATTCCCTGAACCAGTGACATTATTGCTGTTATTTATGATAATGACCTGTTATTTGTTTCCATCAAAACTTGTATGCATCGAGAAGAGGCAAAGCCTTTTATACATTATTACCGATCGCTTTTTCTTGTGAGGCTTGATCGTTGGGGGCGGGGGGGGGAACAAACAGGCCACTTTATGCCTCGGGGGGCCATGGCCCTAAATGCCCTTCCCCTGGATCCACCAGTGCTGGTAACATTGTAAATGGTTTGAAAGCAGCAAGAGGCAGTACGACTTTTACGCGCATAAATGGTTCTTCCTGTATCTGGTGAAGCTTGGGAGGAGATGGCTCGGGAGATGGTCCGGCCCTGGTTCACCACTATCAATTAGCTCTTCGGTCCGCAAGTTGGATACCACTGGAACAGCTTACGGGGGCCGATGTTTGTGTCTTTACGTTCGCGTCGCCTTTATTCGGAGCTCGGCCGACTAGCTAACATGTCCACCTAAAACGTTCTTTATGAAGGGAGTAGGCCCTGGGGCAAGCAATAACTGCCAAGGAAAGCCTCTGCCAGACAATAAATGTATTTTTCCTCCCATTTTCCAAGTTTGTATTAAGCAATAATTAAATTCATGTCATGCGCCGCGAAGCAGTGCGAAAATTTTCACTTTTTCACTGTAAATAGTTGGATTTTGACTGCTACAAAGGTGCTTTTTACGATAAATTTTACGACTGCTTTTTACGATGTTTTTTTTTTTTTGGGGGGGAGGGCGGCAAAAGACATGATACCTTTGCATATCATGTTTTCATCATCAAGCCCCTTCGAGGCTATTGGGAGGGGCCATGGCCTGGTTGGCCTCCCCCTGGATCCGCCAGTGGCCGTTCCTGAACCGAAGAGACCCAACCGGGCTGCTCATAGGGCCTAGGGGGCCGCATTTCGTAAGGAGGTACGGGCCTGTGCGCCCCCTTGTGTGTGCCTCTGGGCCCTGCACATTGCAATATATAATAGCCGTTTTCACGATGGATTATTTTGCGCGAAATGTTTTAATTTTTTTTTAATGTTTTAAAATGTTTTAGTATTAGTCGTTTTCACGATGTTGTTCAGTGCTCTTGCGAGGAACATAGTATATATTAAAGGTAAAACACAGTAATAATATAGACCTTTTCCTCGAAGAAGAAAATAAAGTACAATCAAAAATATATTGGCGAATTTTCGGCACAAAGGCCATTCTCAAACCATAACACATTTGACAATCAAATAATCAGCTGCTGCAGTTTTAACCTTTTTTCCTCGGTAAACCACGTGGTAATTGACAAGAGACGCAGTAAATTGACAAGATTCCGAAAGGCCTGCTTCTGCAAAAATGGGTACCCAGAAAAACTTGCTAGTGAGACTGTCTCACTTCTCAGAGAATTCGACGTAATTAACGCCGACACGCGCAAGGACAGCCCATGAGGGCAGAGAAGCACGTGCCATGGTTTTTCTATGTTTACCGTAATTAGACAAAGATTCTGTGCACATTAAAAATAAAGTTTAAAAAATATGTCTAACGTTAAGATAGCGTGTAAAAATCCCCAAAACTTCAAGACACAAGCTAGTTCGTTCGTCTTTATGTGTTGGTGGTTCATGGGCGAAAGCCCAAAATCCCGCCGGGTGGTCAAGGTGCCATAGTGTAGGTCGGGCTTTTCAGGCGACTGCACGCAAAATAATGTAGTTTACGAGCTTAGCTGTAACATCTGCAAAGAGAACGGTCAGGAACTTAAGTACATCGGCGAGACTAAGCGTCCTGTACGCTTGAGATTTAATGAGCACGTCAGGGATGCACTCAATGAAACTCATGACACCCCGATGGGGGATCATTTTAGGGAGTTTCACTCGGCAACAAATAGGGGCTCCATCAATCTCAAGATTCGCATCCTTTACAGATCTAAAAACCATCCTGATAGAAAAATAGCAGAATCCCTTTTGATTAAAAAGAACCGCCCTCAGCGCAACACAAACCTTGCATCATGGCCCATCCTTTGACTTCCTTCTGTGATCCATCGGTGATCATGCCTCAACTTTGATATGTAGCGATTGATGTTATGTGAAGCGATTTGTAATTATATGTGTAACGATAACGATATGTGTAACGATAATGTAGCCATAACAATAACGATAACGATATGTAATTATATATAACGATATTGCACTATAACGATAACGATATATACAACGATAACGATAACGATATGTATCACAATAGCCGTTTTCACGATGGATTATTTTGCACGAAATGTTTTAAAACATTTTAAAATGTTTTGAAATTGTTTTAGTAGTAGCCGCTTTCACGATGGATTAATTTGAGAAAAAAATGTTTCGGCTTCGCCCTACGGGACCGTAGGGCGAGGGTTACACAAATTATCGCGAATTAGTCCATCGTGAAGATGGCTACTACTAAAACATTTTAAAACATTGTAAAATGTTTTAAAACATTTCGCGCAAATTAAGCCATCGTGAAAACAGCTAATATTTAATTTTATATGTAACGATCTTACACTATAGCCGTTTTCACGATGGATTATTTCGCGCGAAATGTTTTAAAACATCTTAAAATGTTTTAAAATGTTTTTAGTAATAGCTGCTTTCACGATGGACTAATTTGCGACAACAAAATTACCTTCGCCCACGGGACCAATAAGAAACGCAGGGATAGCAGCATTTCTCGCAAATATGATTTCATCCGTGGAGACCGGCTATACTACTAAAACATTTTAAAACATTTAAATTGTTTTAAAACATTTCGCGCAATAAATAAGCCATCGTGAAAACGGCTAACTTGATCGATGACAATGATTGGCAATGATGTGATATTGAGTTGAATGTATAAGTGTTTTAGTAAGTTTAGCTAGGCTCCTGCAAAAACAACCCACGTGTTTTACCGGGAAAAAAGGTTAGAACGCGGCAGCTGATTATTTGATTGTCATGTGTTTTATAGTTTTATGCTGAGTGGCAATTAATGATTCAGTTTATGAACGAGCCGAAGGCGAGTTCATAAACTGAATCTTTAATGCCACGAGGGCATAAAACGGTTTAGTGCATGGCCGTTTCGAGCGAATACAACTTTTTCGAGTACAGATTTCAAGTACAGATACATATTGTAATGAGCTCAACGCAGGGTCATTGACCCAAGGCTCAGCAGTGTATTATCACTCCCGGGAGTGTATTAACACTCCAGTT
>VOPJ01010689.1:0-11071 GCA_014673585.1 Semibalanus balanoides
GGACACTGGGCGGGCAGCCGTCGCGGTGTCTCGGTATGTGACCGCCTGTGACGCCTCGTACCGACTGAGATTGCCACTGGACACTGGACGGGCAGCCGTCGCGGTGTCTCGGTATGTGACCGCCTGTGACGCCTCGTACCGACTGAGATTGCCACTGGACACTGGGCGGGCAGCCGTCGCGGTGTCTCGGTATGTGACCGCCTGTGACGCCTGTTCGTCTGAGACGACGCCCTCGTACCGACTGAGATTGTCACTGGGACACTGGACGGGCAGCCGTCGCGGTGTCTCGGTATGTGACCGCTGTGGACACTGGATCGGGCAGCCGTGCGGTGTCTCGTATTGACGCTTGACGGCCCTCGTACCGACTGAGATTGGCCAGACTGGCACTGGCGAGCAGGCCGTCGCGAGTGTCTCGGTAATGGTGGACGCCTGTGGACACTGGGCGGGCAAGCCGTCGCGTGTCTCGTAATGTGACCGCCTGTGGACAGCTGGGCGGGCAGCCGTCGCGGTGTCTCGGTATGTGACCGCCTGTGGACCGCCTGTGTCGTTGACCGTCACACTGCCCTTCTTCATCAGTTTGCTGCCGTCGCCACTGTCTCCGTGACGTGACGTGACGTGACCGTGACGGCAGTGGTCCTGCCACTCGGTAAGCAGCAGAGACGGCGGCCGAGAGTGGTCACCTTTCCCGTCTCTAATCTGACAACGGGCGGAGGCAGGGATCCGCTCGGACCATGCCTCCAAACAACTGAAATCAGATTAAAATTTACACATTTCTGATTTGTAATAAACTGTAAGCATTTTAACTTACAATGCTTCTTTTGATGTGCTGCAAATGCAAAACGCTGGATTATATATATATATATATATATATATATAAGTATATATATATATATATATATATTCAGATATATGTGTGTGTGTGTGTCAGACCATCTGGGATTATGTTCTTAATCAATCTGTCGGCCGTCCTGAGTCCTGACCGCCGTGCTCCTGCGGTGGTCGGTCCTGAAGATGTCACTACACTCCGCCATCAGACCCGGTCCCCGCCAGTGTCGTCCCGGGTCCGATGTCACGGACATTAGTCCGTGTCGTAGCCGCATTCAGGCAGCGCGCGATAAGGTCACGGTTAACGAGTGGTGAAGGCCGGACTGTCGGGCCCGTGCAGGGATGGCTCGGTAGGACCACCTCTGGCGGCGGCCTCTGTCGGCGGCCTCTGACGGCGGCCTCTGTCGGCGGCCTCTGGCGGCGGCCGGCGCTGCGGAGGACCTCCGTAACGTGATAGGAGACCTCCCTTGGGGATTCCAGGTGCCGGTATCGTGTACATATGCTATGTGTTCTGGCGATTGTGATAAGAATCGTGTCGCCGAGTTTAAACCGTGCACTACGAGTGATAATTCATCAAGGATCGACACGGTATTCATACGATAAATATATGCGATATATGTATGTACTTGGGTTAACTTACATTTTTCACCAGCTATTTCAATTCCTTGCTTCTGCTTACTCACTTAATAAAGCAAAACAAAAATCACTCACTAATACATGATGTTATAGCTGCACACTGTAGGTACTGTAGAAGTCTGTGCGGAACCTGCACATAATATCGATCTTGAAAAGAACACATGAATCAATAACTCGACCCACTGACCACTGCCCGGCCTCCTGGAAACCTCAGCTCTCGCACCTCTGCCTGGCTGGACCCCTGGTCTGGACCGGAGTCATTCATCTCCTGGGGGCTACAGCTGGCCGCGCAGTGGCCTTCATGCCTGGCCTAATTATACACACAGGCTGCAGAGGCTAGCTCTGGCCTTTGAAGTGCTTAGATCACTGCAGATGTGGCTCCTTTCATGCCCGACTGACCTCAGTGATTGGTCACCGCCAGGGGGTGTTTTTGATAGTCATTGGAAATTGGAATGTCACTCGAGGACTCGTTGAGACTCATTATGACACTTGCGGCTCTTTGCTGGACATTAATCATGCTGTTGAACGTGTTCAGAATGTTGTTGAACGTGTTCAGATGCTTCAGTTGTTGCGCCGACAGTAGGCAGTTGATTCAGATTCATGTATGACACCACAAATACCAATGAAGGTCCTGGTGGTGGTAACATATACACAAATAACATCAACACAATATGCATCACTTTTAACAGCACATACATCATGTCATCGCAAAACTCACCTGTTCATTTCCCGTCTTTCACAACTAACGATTCATGGCACACCATATCTTTAATTGATCCATAGTATGACAATCTGCAATGCTTTGGCCTAATATTTTCCATTATCGTATTGTTTTGTGCAAAATGAGGTATGATATGAAAGAAGCGTGACTGTACTAGTTGTATCTTCCTTTGGTGATCTCAACGTCCTAAATAATTTGGTCTGACATGAATGTTTCCAACGTCTACATTACTGGGCTCAGTTTGAAGTTTTAATAGTTAGCCAAGTCTGGCGTGCTTTTGCCTATCGTCAAAATGCTTCCACTTTAGCTCAGATAACATATCCTTAAAACACTATCGTGTCTATCATATCTACCTAAGGGCTAAGACAAACCTGGCTGCTCTTCTTTGGACCATTTCACTAGCATGTTTCAAATGCGTGGCATTGGGATCCCAAACACAACATGCATATTCTAGGATTGGTCGAACTAGGGATATATAAACAGTTCCCTTGACTTTTTGGGGAAATTTACTAAAATCTCTATTTACAAACCTTAGGACCTGATTGCCTTTTCCTATCATTTTTGATAAATGCGCATTCCACTTAATGTTGTTTGTTATGAATACACCAAGGTACTTGTATTGATTTACGACTTGAATTATACTTCAATTCAAAACATACTCATTTGGTAGTGTTGCTGCCGTATTTTGTGATATTTGCATGATTACACGCTTAGAAACATTCAATGTCATCATCCATTTATCACACCATTCTTGAACGGTATCTAAATTTGCCTGAAATGATTCATCTGTTTCGTTGACGCTATTTACACATCAATATAGAATCACATCATCAGCAAATAAGCGCACATTACAATGCAGTTCATCTTCTATGTCATTAATGTATACAAGGAAAAGCAAAGGCCCTAAAACACTGCCCTGTGGCACACCAGAACCTACTGAGACTTGTATAGACTGTACGCTATCCAAGGTAGCCTTTTGTGTGCGATCTGAAATAAATGACTCTATTCGTTTTAACACACCTGATAGTCTGCCACCGGACGGTAGGAGAAGCTGCACATATCTCTTCATCAAGACGCCCGAGTAATTACTCCCTCCCAAGTGTCTAAAAGAATGTGTTATCTCGTCTCCCAAACGAGTTAAAAACTAAAACAAACAAAAACTGGCATCCCGTAAAAGGCCTGTGAGCCTCTTACTGAGCACTGCATGGAAGGTGTATCGCCAAACAAAAAAGTGGTGACGATGTCGAGTTCCGTGTCAAAGTCTGAAGTCTTCCCAGAACAAGACACAGCAGCTCAGATATATGTGCGAGGTCCATAACGTGAACGGTTCGGACAGTGAAACGTTGACTCGAAACTGCTGATCCCATTTAGAATCCAGGCACGAACGAAACCTAATTATCAGCCTCAGCACACTTCACACCAAGTATAATTACCTCTAATATAATTACTTGCTGAATGGCATGGCGCAAGTGAGGCCTTAATCGCAGGCTAACTGACACGGACAGGTTTCACTCAGAGCTCCGGCTGAAAATGGGTACCCGCCGGCATCGAACGCGAGTGTGGAAAATAAAATATGGTCATTTGTCGAAGGAACATTGAATTTATCTGTCTTTTACCCGTGATTATCCGAACAATCTCATCGAACAGCGTTTCAGGATGCGTCTTGGTCATCATTCTTAGGTAACCAACGTATAAATAGCCGTTTTCACGATGGATTATTTTGCGCGAAATGTTTTAAAACATTTTAAAATGTTTCAGTATTAGCCGTTTCCACGATGGACTAATTTGCGAGAAATGCCTTAAGCCTTGCACTACGGTCCCGTAGGGCGAGGGTTAAAGCATTTTTCGCAGATTAGTCCATCGTGAAAGCGTCTACTACTGAAACATTTTAAAACATTTTAAAATGTTTTAAAATATTTCGCGCAAAATAATCCATCGTGAAAACGGCTAATGTTATACGCTCGAAACTCGCTCGTGTAGCGTTTCTATTTTTTATAAATCAAGCCCATTATGAGCCGTTGCTCTCCTCTTCAGTTTTCCTTGATTTACAATGCTTAGGTTTTATCCGATCTCAGCCGGACCGGTCCGGATTCGTTCGTCGCTCTGCCACCTCTGCTCTGCCTCTGATTTCCGCCATCACTCCCTCCCTCGGCGTCAGCAGCGGCCGGTTCGTATCACCACGTGTTGTCTTTGGCTCTGGCTTGTTTTCGGACACCGTCGGGGACCACCCCAGGCAGTGGTGTCGGTCCATCCCTCTGTCAGGGACCACCTCCGCCGTGAAGTGGCTGATGAAAGTCAGGCCGTAAAAAATAATGGGTGGTACGACTCGGGTGGATCCACAGCTGTGATTATCGCCCAGATCGAGTGTTTGACGTAATTAAGTATGTTGCTATCACTTATAGATTCGTGTCATAAATTTTCATCTGCAGGCCTGACATGAATGGAAAGATCATAGTCGTTCTATGCCAAACCATTTTTTCTCACTGCCTAAAGATTGTGACCTACATTTTTGTCCCATAGCAGCTCTGGCATTGAAAACAACTCATGACACACTCGATGCGTGCATATTGCACGCTGATTCACCAGCGGATCGCGTGTAGTCGGAGGTCGATCCTCCTTTGTTTTCCCGTGGCGTATACGGATATGATTGATTGAAGTTGCTAGAACATTGTTCGTCAGAGGTACTGGGGAATTGCAAGGGATTTCATTCTGCGTGATAAAAATGGTTCCCTGTGATTGCCTTCATTGAGGCTGGGACGTACTTCATTGTGATATGCAGTTGGAAAGAGAGGTGCATTTGGCTGTCAAAAAGTATATTGGCTTATTTGCGTAGGTATAGGTATGTCAGAAAATGAGGCATTACAATTA
Source organism: Semibalanus balanoides (assembly GCA_014673585.1). Taxonomy (NCBI): domain Eukaryota; kingdom Metazoa; phylum Arthropoda; class Thecostraca; order Balanomorpha; family Balanidae; genus Semibalanus; species Semibalanus balanoides. The sequence continues at coordinate 5,051 of VOPJ01010689.1, forward strand.
CGTTGTGCCTATTATGCTATTTAGTTATACTACGTTTGGGTAATTATTATGATGCTATTATTATTATTGTTATTATACAGTTATTAGGTAGAAACAAGCCCTTCTTCGTGTCAACTGATTAAACATTAGCTTTTGAACAGCGCAAAACGTGAATTTACAACCCATTAAATACTACATTATAGTAGTATGATTTAATGAGCGAATTAAACATGGCCTTTCCACTTTATCTTTATAATAATATACGTCAATATAAAAGTAATAAGCTAATGATCTTCAGTTATTACTTTTTTGAAAGCTATTTTTCCGTGAGCACGAATCAAAAACTAATGAATTTAGTAAGAAATAAGATCTTACACATGTCAAAAATATTATTTTTGACAAAAGATTACTAATAAACGACACAAGCCTTCAGCGCTAAGCCATTATCAAGTTTATCATTCATAAGCCATTATCAAGAAACTTGATAATGGCTTAGCGCCGAAAGCTTGTTTCGTTTATAAGTAATATATTTTTCAAAAATACATATTTTTGACATGTGTAAAATCGTTAGTTCTTACTTATTAATCAATATGACCATCTCATCCATCCTCACACACATAAAAACTATGATTAAGTATAATTAGGTAAGTACATCTAAGTGCTAGCTTGTGAAGAAAACGAGACCAACCATAGGTACCTACAAGAAAAGCAAAACTTTGAATGTGTCCGATGGTAGTTTTTGCCATGATGAATGAGAATATATACAAAGGAATGATCAACTTTTCCATTTTTCCATTTTAAGACTTTTTCCAGACTTTTCCATTTAAATAAACATTACTGCCATGTTATTGATCATTCCTTTGTATATAAATGCAAAACTATCCCATTACTAAAGAACCTCAGTGGATCGTCTTTATTCCGCTGCGCCAACAGCGCTTGTCGAAATACTCCCGGAGGATATTCCTAGGTCTTTTGAAGTGGCTGTGTGTTTTGGACGTAAAACTGAAGTGTTTATCTTTTCGCCACGCGTACTGCATACAAACCGCATTGTTTACTCAGAAATGGTCCGGAAATCTGGTAAAAAAACGCACTGGATAATCTGCGATTCGGTTGCGGAACACAATCCAGTAGAATAAGCCTACCGTATTTAGTTATGTCGGTGCAATTTAGCCAGATTAACACCATTGACGGTTGGTCGTATGTCTCGTTAAATATAGCGAATTAATACAAACGAATTTTGTTTAGACGAACAAAGCAATTGTGCAATAGAGCTCACTGCTGTCTTCTAAAAATATAATAATACATACAAATTGACAAATATATGATAAATTAAATTATATTTTGAAAGTCCGGAATATCATTAATGATCTTCATGCTCCATAAACACAGAGTTTGGCTCGTGATTAGTGCTGGCGGCGTTACATTTAGGTGCTCACCCGAGATAGACCAGCGACAGAGCATGAGCCATGCTTCACTGAGTCAGCCTCAGCCACCCACGGATGGGCGGCACCCCGCGGTACCTATGTCATGCAGTCCCAGTCGGCACCGCGACCGACGCATCTCACACTCACCAGCCACACGAGCTGTCACCTGTGTTACAGATCCACTGATCACGTGACGATCACGTGACCTGATCGCTCCCGGGATGACTCCATGTATCACATGACGTGCGACTTGGCTGCTACCGGGATGACGCCGGACCGAATTAGCTATTCGGTGGAAAAGAGAGCAGATCTGTGAAATGCTGGAAATCCACCGACAAAGCCAGAAAAGACCGCGCAGTTCTTAGTGGCGTTCCGGACTATGTGAGGAAGTGGATCAAGGGAGAGGAAATGTAGGGAAGGAAAGAAAAGGGCAAAAGAAGGCAAAAATGATGTTAAGAGAGAGAGAGAGAGAGAGAGAGAGAGAGAGGGAGAGAGAGAGAGAGAGTAGAGAGAGAAGAGAGAGAGGAGAGAGAGAGAAGAGAGAGAGAGAAAGAGAGTAGAGAGAGGAGAGAGAGAGAGAAGAGAGAGAGGAGAGAGAGAGAGAGAGAGATGAGAGAGAGAGAGAAGAGAGAGAGGAAGAGAGAGAGAGAAGAGAGAGAGGGAGAGAGAGAGAGAGAGAGAGAGAGAGAGAGAGAGAGAGAGAGAGAGAGAGAGAGAGAAGAGAGAGAGAGAGAGAGAGAATAGAGAGAGAGAGAGAGAGAGAGATGAAGAGAGAGAGAGAGAAGAGAGAGAGCGAGAGAGACGAGAGAGAGAGAGAGAGAGAGAGAGAGAGAGCAGAGAGGAGAAGAGAGAGAGAGAGAGAGAGAGGAGAGAGATAGAGAGAGAGAGAGAGAGAGAGAGAGAGCCTGGCGAGAGAGCGAGAGAGCGGAGAGAGCGAGAGAGAGCGAGAGAGCGAGAGAGCGAGAGAGCGAGAGAGCGAGAGAGTAAAGGAGGAAGAAAGAGTCTGGCTAGTCTTCAAACACATTAACTTTATACGCGATATAGCGTTAATTCATTTTTCTTAATTATTTTTGTAATAACTGTTTTTGAGGAGGGATAGAATAAAAAATCTTACCGTTTGAGTATTAATGTGGCTGTTGTAAGATATGAATGGCCAAAAAACATCACATAACTTTGTTGCACTCACCATAATCCATGTAGTAACTAGTATAGTACCCAAATCCTTCCATTATAAGATAATATTTAAAACAGATACTTACTTAATTGAATGCAAGTGCTATTCCTTTTGTTTGATTGACAGTATCTAAATTATTTTGTTTTCAGTGCGATAAGCCGCAATTAACACCCGACATGAATTATTGGGACTGATCTCCATGCAGCAACGACCGGTGAGTACACAATGACGCATAATTAGCAATAATCATGATAACATAGAGCCTGTTTAATGAGCTTCCTTGCCTCAGGGCAAATTGCTATGCTAGAGTTGATGACGTCACATTACACTGCGCCAATTTGTACGTTCCAGCGTAACGATCAGTTTACAGCGTCCAACATTGTTTCCAGCGTCAGAGAAGATTTATGGTCTCATAAATAAAATGGCTGTCAATTTGAGAAATAAAAAGTGCAGGCAATTATTCAGGTGATGGCTGATTTCTTATGAAATTCATACGTCAATATATTTAATATTATACGGTTTTATGTATTTTGCTTTGATGTATATTCGTAATATCATTCTCGTGAGTTTAAATATTAAAGTACTGCGAACAGATTACATATTTTGCTTAGATATAAATAAAGAGTGATGCTTATTCCTAATTTGTTTGAATGGCCAGTTCTTGGAAAAGGGAGTGATTTATACGATTAACACTTGTGTTAAACTAGGGTTTAAAATATAGTTGATTAATATATCATCCACTTTTCGATGGATTTAGGAAATACTGAATTCCACATAGCTCAAGGATTTCAGAGATTACCATAATTGATGATATTCGACTTAGAAGTTAAAACTGTATCCCTCCATTAATTTGTGTTATGTCCTGATCCTTCCACTGATAGTTGCTTTAAGCCCTTGACTAGAAGAGCTCTCAGGGTTGCGATGACTGATGTTAACAGCCAGCTGTTCTCTCTTCTGTGCTCCACTAGTTCGATAAGGTTTCACCATCGCCCTTGTTTAATTTGATTCGTTTCATTAGATGAAGTATTTACGGTGCTGCTACGGCCGTCAAAAAATCACACGAACTATTTTTCACTGATGAGTCGTTAATTGGTTCGAAAGCCTCACACATCAGTCAATATGATGTCAATCAATATGATCAGTTCCAGATCAGAGTAAACTTTCTCTCGGTGTTTGGTTTTGCACTCGCAATGAGCAAGCAATATAGCCTATATATAGCTCAGTCAAAATTGAGCATTTTAACTTGGTGTCTTATCGTGTTTTCTCTTGACTGTTTCGGAGGATAGCGTTATTGGAATAAAGCTGTTGTGCGTATTCATAGTCATTAGTCATCTTTACCTTCACATATATTGCACGTTATGTGAGCATGTCCATTGTCCATAACCTCGTATCTAAGGTCTCTCAAATTGCTTCTGGTATCATATTTTATTATGTCTTCTAGCAACTTCGATATCTCTACGACGCTTAATCAGCGCACGCATGACACCTTCTCAGTATACATAGGTACTGCACAATGCCGGTATCATTCACTGATTTACCAGTACATTGTAGATATCTGATATATCACTATATTTTAATCCCTCGCATATCGCGCACAACAGGAACCAAAGGTATGTACAATGTACATTGTACACCGTTATTGATTTTACACCGCACACAGTCAACATCCTTGCCACTTGCCCTACACAAACGCGCGCTTTGATGGCCAGCGTTGTCCCGGATCATCATCTCCGATGACCAGCGTTGTCCCGGATCATCCTCCGATGACCAGCGTTGGTCCCCGGATCATCCTACGATGACAGTTGTCCCGGATCATCCTCCGAGACCACGTTGTCCCGGAATCACTCCTCCGATGAGAGCGTTGTCCCGATCATCCTCCGATGACAGCGGTTTGTCCGGATCAATCCCTCCGATGACCCAGCGTTGTCCTGATCATCCCTCCGATGGACCAGCGTTGTCCCCGGATCATCCTACGATGACCAGCGTTGTCCCGGATCATCCTCCGATGAACCAGCGTGTCCTGGATCATCCTCGATGACCAGCGTTGTCCCGGATCATCTCCGATGACCAGCGTTGTCCCGGATCATCCTCCGCATGACGAGCGTTGTCCCGAATCATCCTCACCGATGACCAAGCGTTGTCCCGGATCAATCCTCCGAGCGCACGTTGTCCTGGATCACCTCCGTGACCAGCGTTGTCCCCGGATCATTCCTAGCGATGACGCAAGCGTTGTCCCGGATCATCCTCGATGACCAGCGTTGTCCCGGATCATCCTCGATGACGCGCGTTGTCCCGATAGCCGACACCCGGCCGTCTTTGATAGTTAATCTCGCCCGGCAGCCAGCGCCGGCGGTGCAACGCTCCGGCGAAACTCAACACGGCTCGTATATCTGTGCCGTCGCCGGGAGCGCTGTCTGTGCCGTCGCCGGGAGCGCGCGACTCTGGCTCGGATATTGAGTAATTACCGACCGGCTGTGAGCTGGCGCCGCTCGCCGCCGCCCGGCAGGCAGCGAGCAGTGCCGCAGATAGGCTGACATGCAGATTATAAATCACGGCGCAGTGGATGAAGAGGCCGGCTTTGGCACGTGGCCGGGGCTCGAATCACGCCCTCTTCCCTGTGCGTGGTTGATTTAGTGCCGCGCATGTCGGTTTGCCCACCGAGCCGGCTCTGGCACCCGGGATTTAATTTTCGCATGGTGTAGAATGTAGATATGTATCAGTTGTGTTAATATTCTCGGCATGTGTGGTATGTTAGAAATGATTTCCGAGTCGTGCGCATGGTGGTTAGTTGATGCGACGGTCATCAGTATCGCCGTCGAAGATATTTGGTGTTGGAACTCTGCAGCCGTTAGTCGGTACTCGGTATGCATCTAACTGTTATCGTGCATTATTGCAATCATGTCCGTGGTTGCGTTTGTTATTAATTCGCCAAAGACTAGTTTCAATAGTTAATATCAATACTTGATTACGTGTTGAGGAGCTCAATGAACACCATTTAAATTCAGACGACTAACTTCCGGCCACCGTTGCATGAGTTTATCTTATACCTACATTTGCTACATTTGCAGATTTATGTGTTAATATAAGGCATTGTTTCATTACTATGTTTATTGTCATACCTGAATAATCTAACGAAGATGATAGCAAGCCCAGAATGACGACCTAAAATGACGTGAACTTAAACTTGACGCTCAGAAGTCATTAATAAAAAATCATAAATACCCTTTTTAATTTAACCCTATTCCCTGCGGGCGGCCAGAATTACGTTAACCTGCGTGGGGGGCAGATTCTGCCCCCCCAGAGATCTCGAGAAACCGCTCGGCCGCATTTCGCATGGGACGACACCATTCGATTCATTCGTGGACGACTCTTTCATTTTGGACCCCTAAATTGCTCTTTTGTTCACAAATGGGGGCCAGGGGGCAAAAAATACGAAAATTTTGG
>VOPJ01010690.1:0-11073 GCA_014673585.1 Semibalanus balanoides
TTCTGATTGTCATACACCGCCCGAAACGTGGCATGTGCGGTGGAAGTTTTAAGAGCTGTGCAAGCCGTGCTAGCTGTCTTCCTGCCTTGTAGTCCAGTGAGCGTGACCCTGTGTCAGTGTATAATTGCCAATGTGCGGTGTGTAGTAGTTGTATTAGTTTTGTAGTTCTCGTTTGGAGGGTTGGCTTGCTCTGAAGACTAGATCAGTAGGGAATAGCGGACCTGAAGCTTGCGTATGCTCGACAATAAATTTTCTTTTGATCTTATAATTTGTCAATGGCGTGAACGAAGGAGACTGGCGATCCCTATTGGCATTGTCGGCGATTATTACATGATACATACATATTATACTGCTTGGTCTGTGCATGCTTTAAGCGTATGCTGCAGTTGCAGACACTGGCTGGTTAATGTACACTAAACATACTAATAATTTGAAACGAAGAGCCTTGGTGCTGTTAGAATAATCAGTATGGGGTAGAACGCCCCCCCCCAGGCATCTACCATACTCCAGTGGAACGGGGCAATCTTACCCATCCATTGGGTTAAGACGCCCCTTTTACATTTCCTTTTATAACCGTTGGCATGAACAGATAATGAAACTTCCCAGTACGATATAGTATTGGTCTGCATCATGATTGATAATTGACCTCTAACCTTATACCTAAGTGGCGTTGCAAAAGTCGAAGGTAAATAGGAGACCTAATACACTATTAGTCACAGTATTGATTTTTACTAAATAAAAAGCGAAGAGGATCTTAGCCCCACTCTCCCCTATGACCCATACACTAAAAAAGTACAAAAGAGAGATCGACCTTCTCGACCTGACCATGACCTGACATATGACCTCAACTTAAAGAAGAAGAAAAAACGAGTTTACTTTAGATGCGTCTTATTGAAAGACTTCGAATGCCACCTTGCGCGTCTCGATGCAATAATTGGTTCGGAAGATAACCAAGGGGATCAATAGCGTTCGGTGGAGACCCTAATCAATGGCGGGTTAAATTCCTGACGGTGGCAATTCGTATAGACATTCGACGTCAGGCTCTAGGGTCTCTTTTGCCCACAGTGGTACCTGCCTCATGATTGCAGATCAGTGCAGATCACTGGGGATTCGAACCAAACTAAGGCAAATGGGCATTATTTCTTTAACACTCGCTCGACAGGGGGGGGGGATTTTCGTCCACCCCTCCGGATTTTCATGAATCGCAAATTCAGCAGAGCTGTCTGGACATCAGTTACCCACATAGTCTGAAAGTATTTACCTTGGGTCATTTCAGGTCAGGTCACCTTACTCACCAGGCCAGGTCACGTGACCCCACCTTCAAAAGTTTGCAGTCACACCACAGCCACATTTTTTTACCAATCGGTTTCAAACGTATATATGATTTAATGTGGTGCGTCTTTACACAATCAATTCCCCAATTGGCCGGGACTCTTGCAAAGCATAGCTGGCTTCCAGCCACAAATAAGTAAGTAAAGAAGGGATAGCACGTGTCCGTATTTAATTAGGCAGACGGAAGAAGGAATACAGTACAACGTTGTCATGTAACGAAACAAAAAGTATGAATGTAAACACATGCAATAATGACGCGGCGTGGCAAAACACAGCAGGAACAATGCAAGCAATTGAAACGTAAAGTAAACAAGCACGACTCAACAATGTAAGGTCATAGCCATAGGTACCTACAATATCCAGCTCAATTTCGTGACCTCATCACAAGTCAATGGGGAAATATTCAAATGCTTCCTATTCTGAGGATACGCATGATATCTGCCCAATTATTTATGGATCATGTTATCATAGGCCATTATTGATGACCCAGGAGCAATTTTAATTTCAGTGACACCTACGTCCTACAGGGTCAGCCGAGGTCATCCGTGGTCACCAACACGTTTTGTTAATAACTCTCGACACAATAAAGATAGTGAAGTGAAACCGGTACCAATTTGTTTGTCTCATCGAGACACGTCTCCCAATAAGTGACATGATCTCCCAATAAGCAGCCTGACCTTCTTGGATCACCACTTGACCGTGATCTTTGGTCCAATTTTGAAGTTGACCTGCATTCAAAAAGAATGTCCAGAAAAGTGCATTAATCAATAAAGCTTCAATTGATACCCAAAATATCCGGGAAAAGCCGTATCCTTACGAGCTAGTCATTTACCTGAAACGCCTTAAAGGGAATGTTTCACATTAACATAAGATTTGAGTTGAGATGGCCAAGTTGTTGGATTTCCATTGAAATTCAGTACTGTAGAAGTTAAAACACCCACAGAGGTCTAAACGAAAGTAAATTTCAGTTTGGTTTTGACATCTGCAAAAAATAAGTCCCTAGTGTATTTTAATAGCCGCGTAAAGCCGATGTCGTCATCTCTTTTTATCAAATGTTGATGAAAGTAGACTTGTTACATTTGCTATACATATGCCATACACAGTCAATACATATTGCAGCGTGAAGTTTTCTCTATTTCCCAAAGATTCCTTCATATACGTCATCAGCCCAAATACTAAAACTTATTTTCATGAAATTGGAAGCACTGTTTGTGAGAAACAAATGTCAGAATCGTGTTCGGCAGGCAGCAATTACTTCATTTTTGCAAGCGCACAACGCGTACAGTTGGACAACTTTAGAAATTGAACATTCCTTTAACCCGACATTGGCTGGGGTCTCAGCCGAATCGACATTGGAATGGGGGGGGGGGAAACGCCCCCACATTATCTCCCGAACCAAATTATCGACGAGACGCGCAAGACGGAAAAATCGAAAGCTCTCACGAGATCGACTCTAAAGCCGTACTCGATATTGAGAAATAAGGTCATAATGTCACGTCACCGTCAGGTCAAAGGTCAAATGGTATTATTTTTAGTTTTTGGCCATACTTCCCCATTCAAGAGCGTATATTGAGAACGAAAAAATCGGCACAAATGCTCTTCAATGTATACGTGCAGTCTTCCGTATACAGCAAAAGTGAAAATGGCAGAAAAGGTCAAGGCAAGGTCAGGTGATGATCAGGTCACTATTGCAAGAGACATGCCGACACATTTTCTATTGGCTTATCTTACACAAATAATCGATTACTAGCAGTATGGTCAGGATCTGACCGATATAAAGGTCAGATCAGGTCTGTAGAGGTCCAAATGTGGAAAATATAGTAGAGTAGAAGGACAAAATCATTAATATAATCCAGTTTTGTCTCAGCAAACACAGTGTTTACCATTTATTTATGTATCTGGTAGATAAAGCCCCAAAACGGTACTTTCAAAAAGTGACGTCATGAGGTAATCATACTTGGGAAGCAAATCAGTGATCAGAAAGATAGAGATATAGGCTTGAAATTTGCTTGGGTAATTTACATATTGGCTCTCTCTTACATTCTTCCGGTTTTTTTTTCAAACATTTAAAAATGTATTTTGTGGATTTTTCCAAAAAACGTTTTTTTTGGGGGGGGTCCAAAATCAAAATTTTTCAAAAATCCGAGATAAACATTTTCAATCCCCTTGCAATTATCTATCTTTTGACGTTTGAATTGGCATTTTTGCCAAGGAATGGTCAATTTAAGCCTTTGAGCTTAGCGATTTTGCGCAAAGTGGTGTGTAGTGACGTCATAAATTCGATATAGCTCGAAAAACATTTCGAACGATTTTTTCAAATTTGCAATTGAAGACGCCAAATTGATGTAGATAAGACTGAAGTTTCGCGCGTTGATAACGCTGTTCGTTGTAGAGCTATTGTGAAAATCCCTGAGGGGGGGGGCGTTTTTCGCCCCCCCCCCAGCCAATGGCGGGTTAAATATCACCGGGGATCACCAGGGAAAACGCCCGACGAATAAATCCTTCGTGAAAACGGCTAGCAGCACTTCGTCAAGTTTTGAGCCGGGTCTCCTTTGCACTTTGGGGGCTCTGAAAGCCGACCGTCAGGCTCCACCAATCTACATCCATTCATACGCATCGTGGAGTGCCAATGTGCCATTGCACTCCGCGCACTGGGCCAGTCAATACCAGGCGTCAATAAGGACCCGTATAACACTGAACGCTGACGGTACATCGACCTAATGACCGCTCAAAGTGAGACGTGTTATCGATGGGTGTCGCGGCTTCCTAGACTGGTCGGATAGAAGCCAACCGCTGCCACCACTACCGCAGAAACTAATGGGGAAACTTCGGATCAACTGAAAATAGGATGTGGTCGGACTTGAGCGCCGCACTTGTGGAGAAATTACGACCAAACTCATCTGATTAGTGCAGTGGACGTTAAGTGGACACAAGGGCGTCGGATGGGTGTCGTATAAGACATGTTTCATCTTTGATGTTGTTCCTTATGTCTACTGACGCACACAGGCGCCGGATTTAGCAGACAGACAAGCTCCTGGGCTGTTTTTGTTACAAACATTTCGTCTAAAATCCAAAGGCTCTCGATGCGCATACTGCCGGCAACTAGCAACGGTCTGGCAAGCACTGTTAACTATGTCTTGCTGGGGGCTGCTGGTGCCGTTTTTTTAGTTCTCGTGAAGACTCAGCATGTCCAATTACGATGCGACATATTTGTGCGACCGTGTCCCCTTCGAACAGACGCCAACCAAAAACATCACAGAACAAAGTTCTGAGAGCGTAAACAGAATACTTCACAGAAACCAGCTAAAATGGACGAGAAGCGGCACTAAGGCGTCATGTGGGAATTTTCAGTTCGGCCGTATATAACAAAGAAATGTGGCTTCGCAAAGGGGGATATTCTAGCGAAATGGCACCGATTTACTTGCGATACCAAGGTCGCTGGTTCCATTTCTTATCTCGATGTGATAAAACTCACAGGAATATAGGCATATAAATGCGGGACCGATCCCATTTGAATCCGAAATATAATATCGGTCAGATAAACTATGTCTGATAGTGCAACCAATAATGGATATGTTGAGGTTATTCGATGATGTGAGAGCTGATGAGCAAATAAGAAGATACAGGTTAACCCGCGCGTTACTGGGGTATATTTCATAACTTGACTTACTGGGGGGGGGGCTATAATTATAGATCTCCGGAATAGATAGATCTTATTCTGATCTCCGGAACTACTTGACTGATTTGGAAAATGTAAACGGAATTCGATAGCCCTGTCAAATTAATTGAGGGAACTTATTTTTGTTGACTTCGAGGTCACCGATGACGTCACAGGTCACAGCAAATACAAAATGTTTGACCATGTCATCAAAGTCCGGTGGATGGAATTGTCGCGCAAAAATGCGGTATTAAACGCATAATAAGTTGATAAATTTGAGTGATTCGTGCATCTAACATTTATAATTACCATTCTAAGCTGTATTTGATCTTGGATCAGGTCAAGGTCATCCGAGGTCACGGGGTCAAACTGCAGATTACGGTCATTAGGACTTAGGAGTTGTAACACATGTTTATAGGTTATTTTTCGACTATAACGCGAAAAATAACCTTATGATATTACTTTTTTCGATACGAATAGAAGTAAAAAGCAAAAAACATAAATGCAATTTGTATGCATAGTTATGCTGTAGAGATGGTCGAATTTTGGCTTTAAAAGATTGTAAGTCAGTTATTTTTAAAGATATCGACTTCAAACTTGCTACACATATTTATTAGACTTTTCTCAAACATACCTACTTATTCATTAAAAAATGGTTTCTTTTTTGAAAAAATTGTAAAAAACAAATGTATTTCAATTTCTCAAAATTTCTAATCTCAGAAAATTTTGAAAATCCGAAATTACAGTTTGATAGATGATTGTATCACCTATTATTTGGTAAATATCAATTGAGTTTATCTTTTAAACTGTACTTTTGACAGCGTTTCCTGCAAAACCTTATTTTTCAACTAAAAACGCAGAACATGACGTCACTAATCACGTCATTCCTGGTTGACCTATCATAGCCTGATCTTTTTCCTTCTGCCAGCATGTGTCAAATTGATGTGAGATAAGGTATTGGAAGTTTAATGACTATATCCCTTTTTGTTTAGGATATTTTGCAAAATAACGGGAGGGGGGGCTATAGATAGCCCCCCCCCCAGTAACTTGTGGGTTAATCTAGTGATATCGACAGTAGAGCTAATTGCAATTGAACCTACAAAGTCAGTTGTAGAAATGAGTTGAATCTTCCTGGAACCGAATTGCGTCGGGCAGAATGACGGCGTGCTCCAGCTATACCACCAATCCTCAATATTCATCACCAAAAAGTATCGTTCTTAACACCATGCTTACAGCATGTAGGTACAGAGGCTCCGCCACAGGGTCAGGGGGACGTAAATTGGGGAGGGGGGAAGAGGCATCCTGAAGTAAATGCCTTCCAAGCAACGCCCATAGGCGTAATGTAAAAGTCAAACAAATTGGGGGACACGTCCCCCCGTCCCCCCGCCCTGTGGCGGAGCCCACGAGCATGTCGAGTAATGATATATAAGTTCATGTAAGCACTTCTATGCAGAAGTATCAACATCAATCACATTTCTTCCCATTGACTATCGCTTTAGAAAGCAATCCGTTCATCGGTCATCACTGCCAACAATGAAATATCGTCTTGTCTTGCTCATTTTGTCAAGCACAGCTATTCCCTTGTTGCAAAATGTTTCGGATTGTCAATAATTGTCTCCAGGGGCGAAGCCAGGAGGAGCAGAGGGGTCACGTGCTTCCCCCTTATTGGAACGACTTTCACACTCAGAAATTATCGGCGTCGTCCCTGTTTGCGACTATTTAGGGCTCACCCAAAATAAAGTGACCTAAATCCTGGTGATATTTTCGCCACATGTTGTTCGGGGGCCCTTTGACAAAGGGGCCCCTGGGGATGCCGTTCCCCCTTTGTGAAGGTCTGGCTGCACCCCTGATTGTCTCTCAAAGTTGACTTAACCGGTGCAAGGACTTTTTTATCAATATCGACCGCAATGTCAAACAATCGTCCCATGTAAAAGGCTGAAACGCGGCATATTTTGCGTCTCGCCAGACAAGTCCGTGTACGTCTGGGCTGTCTCGCTAAAAATGCTCATCTTCGCCATGAAGATAAAATAAATAATGAATATCTAAAATGCGGAAAAGCTGTCCTACACCAGTCAATGAACAATGTACATCTATACCTACACCTGTACGAGTCAATTCTCTCGCAAGCGCTATAGATGCCGGAGCGAGATCAGCGATTCGGGGGCGAGATCTCAACGCGATTTCGCAGCGGTACTGCGAGATGTGATGTGAAACGAGATGCGACGGGCATTGCTACGTGTATTTCAATGGGAGTTGCGAGATAAGACTTGCTGGCGAGAGAGCTGTGTTTCAGGTGTATTCCACTCGAAAGCATTCATAGCAAGGCGCTCTCACGTACCACCTAGCGAAGTCACAACCTCATCAGAGTTGTCTTTTAGCTTCCAACTAAGAATATTTGTTTGTTTGTTTTTGCTTTACACTTGTTTGTCTGTTTGTCTAACACTTGTTTTAGCGCCATCATAAATCCAAGCCCATTCCCATCCCCATCCCCATCCCCATTCCACATCTTCATCCCCTTCCCCCTTCCCCCACCCCCTCCCCTCCCCCTCTCCTCCCCCTCTCCTCCCCCTCTCCTCCCCATCCCCTCCCCCTCCACTCACCACTCCAGTAATGAGCTGCTGCAGTATGCCGGCTCCAGCTCCGGGCGCCACGTATGAGNTAGTGTGTTAATGGGGAGCAGAAATAGTGCGTTGGTGGAGAGACGGCGTTAGTGTGTTGGTGGGGAGGCGGTGTGAGTGTGTTAGTGTGTAAGTGTCAGTAATTGGATCTAAAAGTTAGCACTTGATCGGTGCAAGTATTTGTCAGCAGTATCGCCTCAAATTTAAGCAATCATCAACGTTAAAAGCTGATACACAGCATTTATTGCGTCTCGCAGGCAGGTTGTGTCTCGCGTCTGGGCTGTCTCGCTAAAAAATCTCATCTCGCATGAAAATCATGCATAAAAGTTGACCTAGAGTCAACTCTCTCGCATGCGAGATAGATACCGCCGCGAGAACAGCAATTCGGGGTATTAGCGTGTTAGTGGAGAAACGTTATATAATACCGCATGAGGCCGGTGTAAATTAATTGTCGAGACCGAGGTGCTTTCTTGATTTTTGAACGAGGCCGAAGGCCGAGGTAAAAAATCAAGAAAGCACAGAGGTCTCGACATTTATTCCGCCGAGTGGGGTATGATTTTTACCATATGCCGCTAAGTTCATTCAATGTTGTTTTTTCATATTTTTCAATCATGTTTTAATATATAACTAGGTCATACCAGAGCAAGAAATTAGTTTATTTTATAGTTCAAATTTGGACTTCGTAAATTGAAAGAAGCTTGGAAGCAAAGTCGACCAAAGCTTCATAATTCAGTCCAGAATTTTAATCACACACATGTTTTCCACGCGCTATCTGGTACAACATTTTTTTTTTTTTTTTTTTTGTTTTTTTGGGGTATACAATTGTACCACACCTCTCCGGCTAATGTATTTTGATATCCCCGGCATATGGTAATATTATTGACCACACGCACGGGGAAGGCTTGGGCAATAATGGACAAACTGACTTTGACCTACCTGGATGAGTAGGGCCAACGAAATTAACTTATACCATTGACCTAGCTGAACCAACAAAATCAGCACATCCATGAAACAAATGAAAAATTTGCCTACAAATAACATTTTGCCAATGTTGAACGATGTGTTCCCAGATACGAGCTTGTCCACCAAAGCATCTGGGTTTAAAGGCAATACGCAGAATATGAGGATTGCTGATGCCTAAACAAACTTAAATGATATCGAGGTTTGCGCTCTGCTACAAATGAAAGCAATCCGAAAGAAAAAAATACCAGACCAAATGCTGCACAAACCTTTTCAATTTTTCTTCCCATTCCAACGCAGTCCTGCTAACAAACCAGCTAAAGTGCATTTCGAGCGAGAAGAATCCAACTGATAACCATTCAAGACTACGTCCGACGGCCTCATCTTTTCGACTTCGTTACATCTCAGCATTCGGCCATAATTCCGTCGAGGCGACCCATATTTATATACATTCAATGCCTACCTACGAGAACGATAGAGCACTACACTGTTAACTTACAGGTATGCGCATTGCGCACGATTTGCATTCGGATCTAAAGTGAGTAAATACAGGCGATGTTCCAGTTGCAAATGCCCGTGATGTGTCATAGCGGGAAGTTGCTGCCTTTCCATTTCTACCATCACTAAGGCCTGGTTCCGGTGTGGCACGTATACAGCATTCGGCACAGCAAACCCTTAAACTCTAAGATGACTGGTGCACAAAGAGTTACTACAAATAGTGGTGCGGCGCTATGAGCGTGCAAACAGGTGATAACGTCAACCAGTGCATACACATACACAGGAAACGTGACACAGCAAGGTCAAAGTGAGGCAGATGGCTACAGTCTACAGTGTCTACAGGCATGCCTTGCTTCCTTTTGAAAGGATATTTGCAAAACCAACTCACCAGCCCGTATCTGTGACTCAGCTAGAAAGCAGAGCACTGACTGTCATAGTGGCACTCGATATTTATAGAATGCTAACTAGAAGAGGTGGGCTGGTAACTAGTGAAGACTCCTTCAGGGCACGAACCTGGATTTATGTTTTAGTTATATGTGCATCTTCTTCTCCAACGCGAAACAGACTCCACTTATTGACTTGGGCACACATATAACAATTTTACAAACCTTTGGGGGAAACACACTGTACAGTTGCAAGGAAATAGTTCACCTTCAGTATGGGGTTTGAACTAAGATAGCAGTTTTGTAGTTCGTGTTCGAAAACCCCTATCTGCAAGTTTTATTTACTGAAATTAATCTCCAGCCGAATATATTTGACTTTTTTGGCGAAGGAATGCATAACTGGGCAAAAATAATGCGGCGCTGAAAAGGAACCGCATTACCTGGGGCATATAACGGCTAACGGCACACCCTGGACCAGGCGCAATACAATTCAAGCCATCAGCTTGCAGCTTTCCAACTACCTTCTAAATCTGATTGGCTGGAAGAGCGACTCATTTTCGCAAATCTGATTGGCTGATACATTTTTGTTCATTCGCGTGACGTAATTCCTTCCCATTCCTCCGCCGAGGACCGTGTGACGTAAGAACCGACTCAGAGAGTACCTACCTATGCATATTGTTTTGATAAAATTAACAGTTGACGTCCTCCTGCATCCTGAATCGTCTCGATGTATTCCTATTTTCGACAACATAAAAATAAACTGTATCTCACAATACAATCAAATCATGTCGAATCCAAGGTGAACTATTTCCTTTAAACAAGGACACAAACATTCAATCTGTACAGACTTCCAATGTACACTCCACATCCATGCTCCCTCCTCGCGGCCAGGTTTGTACACCATCCAAGAGCACACCCCACTTCCTCCACCCACCCCTCCCCACCCCGTTCTCCAACTAACCGTGGCCGGGGACAGGTTGAACATCGAATTGCGTCTCTCGTTGGAGCAGGTCGATGAGTGCCGGCGGATCGGCAGCAGCCCGACCCGCAGGTCACCCGTCGACGAGCCGCACGAGTGCGACGCTATGCGGATCTTCGGCGGGTTCAGCAGCTCGTTGTCGGAGAGCCGGCGGCCGATGCGCGAGGAGTGCACCCGCAGCCGGTTACTGTCCGGTGACGACGGACCTGACGAGCACACTTTGTCGGCGTCATCACAGAACTCTGTGTCGGCGTTATCACAGAACACCGTGTCGGCGTTATCACAGAACTCTGTGTCGGCGTTATCACAGAACTCTGTGTCGGCGTTATCACAGAACACTTTGTCGGCGTCATCACAGAACACTGTGTCGGCGTCACCATGGCAGATTACGCTGACGTTTTCAAAGAAAATCATGTCGGCATAGCAAGCAGTGCTAACTCCGTCGTTAGCATATCCGGTTGATACCCAGAACAAATCAAAACGTATCAGCTGAATATAATACGCTTCTTAGAGTGACCTGGCGCTATCTCTCGAGAGCGTTATGGATGGTGTATCGACAGCATTCGCTAAAACTACAAGAGCAGCCAATGCCTCCCAATTCATACTATGTTGCTCTCTGCCCAACATCCGACAAAGCCCCCACAT